>CM030370.1:156355884-156534462 GCA_003604175.2 Clonorchis sinensis
TGTCAAATTCAGGCTGAAATGGTGGACTCCCTGCCATCACATTACACACAAGCCATCGAAATAATATTCTTGTTCAATATTCCGCTGTTAGCTCACTGACTAGTGACTAACACCAGCTACTCAGCCAACACCAATTCTGTTAGTGAGCATTCACTTAAACGGAACAATAACGGTAGGTGTACAGTCAACGCTGGCATCCGTCTTACGTTAGATCGAAGTTCGTCACGAACATATCGACCTTTTCTGGTAAGAGAGGACATCATCAACAGCGTAAATCAGGTTTGTGTGAAGATCACTATCGACCGCTGATGTTTTGGCCCAGTACACTAAACTGGTTCGGAAAGGTATATCCTCTCCACTCAGTGTTTACTGCTGAGTGTGATTCAATGCGGGCGGTTGAGTCGTCTTCACGTCCACGGACACACAGAACAAAGACGATTAGTGCTCAACAAGTGTCCAGTTTCTTGCAATCATGAATCTTGGCGATACCCGCAGGGTTAGGACGACAACGGTTTGAATGTTCTTTTTTTAGTGTAGTAACAAGGTACTACAAGGAAGTCATAAAAACGAACTGGGATGGCCCCACCCCACTACTATACAAAACCCGGAAGTCCGCAGGTTTGTGGAACATGACACATGGATGGTTCCATAAGAGAATCAGTGGATTTCAAAGAATACGGAAACAATGATCAAAAGCAGGAACTTATTGACTCCAACGTTGTGAAATAGGGCGCATAGCTTCGGAACAGTACATACGTCTGTTCGGGGAACGCATGGACAGGCAAACTATCAGACTACCTGACCCTCAGCATACGGCGCAGCGGGTCAAAAACACGGCATCATCAGGAGATGATGGATTGGCGGAATTCGAGGAATACACGAGAAAATTGAGGCGAATTTACTTGGCACGACAAACATACACAAGTTGAAAAACGCCCGGTTTCGGCTGTTCAGTATATGTGTTGGTGAGGCTGCACTCAGCAAAAATTTTGATCGAGGACAACATGCAGCTTCGTGAGCTTCTGGGCTCTTAACTCACTAAATGCTCTAACAGAATCATCAGGTTTGAACAATGGTTTTTCAAGCACAAGAAATGCATCCTCAACAGAGGGATAACTAGTTTATGGGAAAAGTGTGGATGATACAGTCATACAAAGATGGCAAGATTTTAAACGGATAAGAAGCTGATCCCAGAAAGTTCAGTGACCGGGACGACTCACCGTTGGCAGGTTGTGACGTGGTAGTGTTCCATACTTCGTCAACTGACTAGCAATGGGAGAGAGCAGAAAACGACACGCAACTCGAGAAGAATGCATGGTCCAGGTGCTGTAAATAAAACGGTTAGAAGAGTTGAGAATGTGGATGCGGCGTCTGCGCAAGAAAGACCAATCTGCTTGTCTGGATTTTAAAACAATGTCGATACCAGTTCTCGGCTGACATCACTTGTTGCAGAGTATTTTGGGTGAAGACCTATCAGAACAGACCAAGAACGACTAATCTTCTGTCTAGCACGTCCACGGACCGTCCGGTCAGTAAATTCGTGCTCTAACCACTGAGCCAGCTCGCCCCATTATTACGGTTACCCAGTAGTAATTGAACCAACTAAGCTAATGACCCGTATTCATCGCGGACTCCCTAAAGCTGAATCCTGGGAAACTGAATGATATAAACCAAGAACAGGGTAAGATGGAACAAAACAGATTAAGAAAAATCTGTATGTTGTTCACCTTCAGAGATGGGGTCAAGTGATCCTCCCTATGCCCAACTGGAGAGGTTGCGAGATATATGTCCGCGAGAAAGCCTTTGGGGACACAGTTGCAAAGCACTATTATGCATTGCGGCCCATTTCAACCGTAAAGCAAGCAAACAGGCAGTGAGGATGACTCATTGACATTTTGCATACCCTTGGTACGTTCAGTATTACATAAGTGATTATACTTTTCATTGGATTTTTAACCGGGAATAACACCTAGAGGACAAAGGGTGATTCGGATGGGTTCGTTTGATTCATACTCGGCTTTTCAATGATCAGGACAACCCACTGAACAATGGAGCAAGTTAATGACAATGCTATTATTACGGTTGAAAATGAAAATCGTCCAGTTGTAACACCCTTTCAGTGCCTAGCTGCCATGTCACCAGAAGGAAGCACGAGGGCTGGGATACTGCCAGGTTGTCCAGGCCTAGACAGGAGAAGTCGAGAGGCGGAAGTCGGGTTCGAACCACGGACCGTCCGGTCAGTAAATTCGTGCTCTAACCACTGAGCCAGCTCGCCCCATTATTACGGTTACCCAGTAGTAATTGAACCAACTAAGCTAATGACCCGTATTCATCGCGGGACACCGTAAAGCTGAATCCTGAGAAACTGAATGACACAAACCAAGAATAGGGTAAGACGGAACAAAACAGATTACGAAAAATCTGTATGTTTTTCACCTTCAGAGATGGGGTCAAGTGATCCTCCCTATGCCCGACTGGAGGGGTTGTGAGATATGATATGTCCGTGAGAAAGCCTTTGGAAACACAGTTGCAAAGCACTATTATGCACTGCGGCCCCTTTCAACCGTAAAGCAAGCAAACAGGCAGTACGCTGACGAAATAGGTAAGCAAATCACAAATCGATAGCTGTCCGAAATCCAGATACAGACATCCAATTATCAAAATGACCTTAAACTACCTGTGGATGGGTGTTGTCTGCTAAGTGGTATGTTTACTGAGGTAACGAGAAAACCTGACCTCAAGATTCTCTAACATTCGTAACAAATATCAGATTAGTCACAACTAGAGGAATAACAGACATCCACTAGGAACTATACAACAATCTCTGTAAGCGACAACCTTGATGTAGGGAAGAGAAACAGAGAGAAAAATGATCGATATGGATACACAATGATCGCTTGACCTTGAAATCGGACAAATTGATGCAATGCATGGTAAATTGCTCGGCAAAACGGTAATCACGCGACGGACCGAGAGACAAGCAAGCTTATAGCAGCTGACTGTGTCGAAGAAATGACCTAGAACAGAAGTGTGTGACACGCTTTACACATTCTAACCCCAATGAACAGCTTATCCAGTACCAGCGAGACCGCTGACTTGGACAAGTAGATATGAAAATGTTGGAAACATGTCAATATTGCCATTGTTGACGCGAAGTGAATCGGAAACCTGATCCCGTATATCAACTGCGAAGTTAGGTGCTATGGTTGAAGGTCCACGTGTGACCCACACCGGTGGGAGTAGAGTTGGAAAGTAAACTGTACAACCAGCTGTAAAAGTAGGGACAGCTGCGAGGAGACAACGAGAAAGTTCAATCAGAATTGAGTAGGCATATCCACGCTTGGGAAATCTGTTAAAATTCTCTTATATCATTCAGAAGAGGCATTTGAAACTCAAGGAGCCTACACTGCAAACTTAGGTGACGGAGAGGAGTGTTCGGTCTGTGGTGCTCCACACCGTCCTGAGAAATCATGAGATTCTTATGCGGAAAACTTACGACCCTGAGCAAATTATTACCGTGACATCTTATTACAAATAGAGTACCCTGAGACTTTCTTTCACGGGGCACACACAAGCACAGGCGGTATGCGAACGACGACAAAATTGACTGATTACTCAGTTTTCTCAGCGTGTAACTTCGCTTATTTTGTCGACAATGAATGAAGCAAAATGCATCTTGCCAATTATAAATTTCTCAACATTTTTAGGAGGTGCACAATTAGAAGACTCGGATCTTCGATAACAGTGTTTGCATTGAGAATCACATCTCCTTTAACTGGCGATAACAAATATCGGGATTATTTTAACCAGGCATGCATCTACTCCTAAGGCAATACACAGGCAGAGCGCTTCGATTTGTCGTCTTGGTGGTGTGCCCAACCTCGACGCCAGGCGTAAATATGAACGACACTTAGAATATCGAACTGGAAAGTCTCCAGTGCTCAGTAGTGCTAGGTTTATGAGCAGTAGACTCAGTTAGGCTGCCTGATGTCTCTCTATCAGGAGAAACCGAGAAGCCAAACTGCCAACCACTGCCACAAGCTACAGATATCAATCATTCTGCAGTATATAATTTGATTCTTCCCTCATCCGGTGTGAATATTCAATAGATTTCCCCGGTAAGGTGAGCAAAAAAGTTGCTCATTAAGTGTATGAAAGGCATCGCGAAGCAAACAATATATCCAAAGCAATCACATAAGATATTGGGAAAAAAGCTCAGTATGCGGTGTTTCCAAGCGTACGCGCAGCAAACACTAAATAGCACAGAACGACCGTTTCCTGAAGCAAGATGCCACATCCTTTCAGGATCAGAGAACTAGATGAGTGGGGCATGTGAGTAGATAGAGTGTGGTGAAACTGGAGAAGTAGCGAAATAAAAGCAGTGCCGCAGGGAATTTAGAGAGAGAGTGATGTGTCAGCTATTCCTGGGGGCGAGATGGCCCAAGTGGTTAGAGCGCGAATTTACTGACCGACAGGTCCGTGGTTCGAACCCGACCTCTGCCTCTCGACTTCTCCTGTCTAGGCTCGGGCAACCTGGCAGTATCCCAGCCCTCGTGCAACCTTCGGGTAGCATGGCAGTTAGGCACCGAAAGGGTGCTACAGCTGAACGATTTTTTTATTCCACAAATGAGGATCAATCGGACCATCTGTCAGCGGGATGGTCAGGATTAATAAAGGAAATATGATAAATTCGAAAAATAACCAGCGCTTAGATTGCTCGGCAGAATATTTTCACCAACAATCAAGTTGGCCATCGACTGTTGTACTTAAGTGAGTCTAACCCCGTTTTAGTTTCTGAGGCGTTAGTACATCTTTTTGCTTTGAAAGGGCATCAGACCGCAAGGCCAGATGAGCTTCCACCAGCGCCACGGAAAGACGCGGGTGATGCGCCTTTATTCTCCGTCTCAGTTAAGTGGGATTGGAACATGAGTAGGTTCCATTCGCTTGGGTTCCGTTAGATGACGTATCCTTGCTAAAAAAAAATCCTAAGCAACCGCTCCAACCATAGAAGCCCCACACCTGCCATGCTACGACTAGTGGTTCTAATGACAACGACACCTGACCCTGGCACGTGAGATGCAGATTCGACAGCCTCAAGCAAGATTTCGATCGGGAAGGGTAAGCAGTGCTCACACTGTTAAAAAATCTCAAGGGCTTCAGTAACGCCACACAAACTGACGAACGACCGTCGTCACTTTGCTCAGTTCCACTGGAGCCTTCAACCCTGTATATGAACCAACCTTCCTTGGCTAAAGTGCAATGTCCCCCAGGGGAATTTCCCAACTCTAACGGTTCGCAGCGAAATATCGGGATCCATTAGGACTGTTGTCTATTCTCATTTTGTCCAGTTGTTGTTATCGACAGCAAGGTGGGAGACACAATTCAATTTCAATATCAAAATCACGCCTATAAGGCCAGTGATCTGGGACACTGAGGATCATATTGTGTTGCTAATCGACGAACAGTTGGCTGTACAACCTAACCTAACTAGGAAGCTGAGTGAACTCACGTCTCCGAAAACGCGTCGTTCCTGACTTAAAGTCTTGTTGGCGAGAGAGAGAGAGAGAGACCGTGGCATGACCCTCCGAACAGACGGCTATTGTCAGACCGAATGATGTATCATCCTGAAACCCATGTGATTCTGCTTGTACCTGTGTGGAGCGTACTGTTACTTCCTTGCCAGACTGTTTACCTAAAGTTTGTTTGCCCTTGGGTAAGATTCCCAAAGGAAGCTGGATCAATCCCACTGAGAGAGTCTTACCTCATACGATCATCAGATGTATTTTCCCCATGCTGGCAGAAAGTGTAAGTATCCTGTTCTTTTGACTCAAGCACCCACCGTTCCCCTTTCTTTGCAATCCTCACCAGGATGTTTTTTCATAGTCGTAAGGTAGTCACGTACTGACATTCACTGCTGTCTACGACGATGTTAAGCAACTGAATGTGCTGCAGCAGGTCGCCTCATGTTTCAGCTGGTACGAGAGAGACATCGCGATACATTGGGGACACCATAAACGAGATTCAGTTGGGTTCTAGGTGAGGCTCCCGTCAAAACTAAATTGGTATGCAAGTGATCGTACTTCACTAATTTCGTGCCATTTGGGTTCAAGTAGAATATAAAGTTGACCTACATGACGAGCCCCAAGAAGAGCGAAACCGGCCGTGGGCAGTCGAATTTTCAGTGCATTACGTCTACGCAGTGTATAGCGATATGTCGAATAGTGTAACACCTGAAACATGAGGCGACCTGGTACAACGCATTCAGTTGCCTAAGAACATCATAAACCAGAGACTCAGTTGGGTTCCAGCAGAGTCTCCCATCGAAACCAAATTGGTATGCAAATGAGTGTACTTGACTAGCTCAGTTCTTGTTTTTCATGTGCTCGAAAATCAATGGTTAGGATACACCACAGTAAGCGAAGTTAGAAACAGTAGAACACACCAATCAAAAGCTCATACAGTTGAACTCGTTTAGACTGGGTCGTGTATCCCACCCACACTCGTACGCGGTTGATCACAACAAGTTGAGGCCTGCTAATGTTCATCACGCGCTCGTTCTTACAGATAAGACGGCTAGATTGGAATGTGTTGTCGTGTCCTGTTCGACGACACACGAAAAGCCCTCAGTGAACTAAAGCCCAAGAAATAAAGTCCGGTTAGTGGTAATTTTATCTTAGATTGAGGGCTTCGGAAAATTTTCGGAAGCTCTCATTTGGCACGTAGGTAATGTACCGTTGTTGACCTAGCAGCCGAGTTTCGACGTACCAAGATTCGAAATACGAAGTTAGCTGAGTGTTCACGGGGTGCGTTTCGAAATATGGTGGGCATATGCCCAACATCCTACACGGAATGACGGCTGTAGACAAAGAAAGCCTGTGGGAACAGAGTCAAAGGAAGTATTTCACCATCAAAGTAGTAAACGTTTGTGCTTTGCTGCCGCATAATAAGAGGCAGAATGGGTACGTGTTACGTCAAGGCTATGCAGAAGACAGTCCACAGCAAGGGGTCTTCAAGCAGGAATTGGATTTATGCATTAATTTGGAATAAAACGGCATCAGCAGGGGAACTTGCCTCACTGGGAATAAAGAAAAATAACCCTTCTGAAATGGAGGGGGAGGAAGACATTTGGCACACACATCCCTGATACGACAGTATTTGCTTGGTGCCCTGAGGCGGCGAATCCACTGCTCACGGCGAACTCCAGCGACATTCAATGAATGACCGTTGAGTGCCTTCAGGTTCAACGGCGGTGCAAACGAACCGGTGGTCTGTGCGAACCAAGGAATCGGATTTTCACGTCTATCTCAGAATCACCGTTTGAAGAGGTGAGTCACTAACTCATGATAGGAACCTCTTCCATTCTACTGCCTCAGGGTGGTATGATGAAGAAAAAAGCCTGATGTAATTGTTTACTATCCAGCATTGGCACGCCGTTGAACTCTAAGGACGCAGTCAGTAGAGTACATGTAATCGATCAATGGAGCACGAGTTCAGCGAGTCCAAATGAGATAAACAACGATAACGTTCATACTCAACATGTAACTATGCGCGAAAACGCATCGAAAAAAGTTTGAGGGGAGACCCGGAAGTACATTTTGAAACTGACTGCGATATCAACAGCTATGACATGAGAAGTGCTCCTCTGGTAGACCTGATTTAAGGGATGGTATAAAAGTGAACACGGTCCCACACTCCGTGTTTCGGTCACTAGTGAATGCACTTCATTTGGACAGTTTCTGCCCGACAGACGAGCAACCAGAGTTGTAGTTTCTTCTACAGAATGGACCAGGAACATGATGATATAGCATGACGGAGTGGTGACCCTAGAGAACTGGAATAGAGCAGAAACCAGTTGACGTCGAGGAGGCCCCCTTAACACTGGGTGAAAAAAACAGGTGAGGTGAATCCAATTCGCAGCCAACTAGCCCCAGGATGGACATAAAGCGAAAAGACGCGTGACAGTGCACAAAACAGAAAGAAGAAATGCTAGTGGGCGCAGGCTCATATTTTTAAAGCAAGCGAAATGGCGCACGGGGGGTACAATAAATAAAGTCTATAACAGCGACGGGAATAATAATGAGGGTAATCTCTCTCTCTCTCTCTCACTTGAGTACTGTTATAGGGATTACTAAGTGGAGCCCAAAATTTTACAAAAGCATCTGCAGAAACAGGAACAAAGGACGAAAACCCTTGGGACAGACAGTGAATTTTTCCACACAATAAAATAAATCTTGGTCGGAGGAAATGTTTGGCTGCCAGGATACAATAAAATACAGTTGAATTAAGAAGGATGGGGGTGAAAATTGAGCAGGAGGTTTGATCTGGCCTGAGACAACTCACACAGTGCCAGGAGAAACGGCCAGTAGCTATACCTGTAGGGAAAGGGTAAGAACAAGCGGATTTCGGTTATTGGTTACTAACTTGATCTCTGTACTGGGTGTACACCTGGTAATGAGCGAATTTTCGTGACCACCATTAACAAACATTAAAACATGGTCAGTCGTCACCAAATGGGGCATCGAGATTGGAAATACAAATACAGAGTATAAGTGCATTCCAAGCTTAAACTTCACCCTGCTGCCAGACGATTGAAGTGTCGTCCACTGCGTATCAACACTGTATCGTTCAGTTTCCGGGACAAACACAAAAGTTACAATCGCTAGATCGAGCGTTTCAATCTTAACCAGTCTGAAACACAATTAAATTCGACAGGTCGACGGTGTTGGGAACCACGGGGAAAGCAAACAGGCAATGTGCGATTAAACAAAAAACCTAAGAGCTGGAAGCATCACATTTTACTGAAGTTACGGCGACACAGTCCGCCGACAGATGGCATGTCGGAGTCGGCACTGAGAACGAAATGCGCAACCGAAGTGGGAGAATTCAGTCGAACAACATCGGGGAAATTCCGGCCCCAATGCTCGCTGGGCGACGCAAATAGAGATTACATCAGTGGTCACGATTAGGAGGCGCAAAGTTGGGTGCCAAATCCTTAATCAGTCGTCATCTAAGCCCAAATAAACTCAACCTTAACGCCGTATAACATCAATTGAGAACAGCCCAGCGAACTCGAGATGATCAAGATTAATAAACTAGGGAACGGAACCATCCCCTGGAACCGCGAACGGGAGGAAGGGACACCAGCTAAGTCTATAAATTCTGCCTGTTCGCAGTTTTGGAGCCACATATGGGGAAGGAATTATGCTCCCCAGGACTGGTGTTCTTCGATATTGATGCTCCCCCCCCCATCACCAAAGATAATAAAGCAGCAGTTCGTTCCGAGTATTGCGAAATTAGTTTCGTTGACAATGCAACAAAAACATTTACGTCACTTTTACTGCGATATTTCTCTCAAACAAGGACCAAACGCATAAGGTCAAATCAAGGTGGTTCTAGAAGAGGCCGTTGAGACCACATAGTTCCCCTAAACCATACACTCAAGCGAAGTTTCAACAACCTCCAACGGCATGTTACGTCGACTTCCAGATTGTGTTTCACTATATCAGTTACGAATCACTGTGTACAGTCCATCTATATGGTAGTTTGCCAACGAGGGTCATAAATCCAATTAGAGCCTGCGTTGAGAATCCCGTTTGTTCGACATCGTGTCGGGTGTAAGACAAGAAAGTCTAGTGCTATTGCAGTTTATACAACTTTGCAATGGATGGGTCGATCTTGCGAGCACCGGAATGGCTGGAATAGGATGACTATATCGTTCTACTGTGGGGTAATTTGGAAGAGTTTCAATTCAGCACGTGTACTGCTAAAAAATTATTATTACGCATAGCAAGTTGTCCTCCACGTGCATGCACAACCTCTAAACACAGATGCAGAGGGTAAAAAGCTAGTTAGATTCAAATGCTTGGATTTCACCAGATTGCACAACGGGTAAACGAAAAAATTCAACGTCAGATTTACAATACCAAACACGCCTCTAGTTAGATGCACAACATACTGCGAAAAATAACAGAGACTGGTATACGCACAAGGTCTTCAACGTGACAGTCCACTCATTCCTAATTTAATACTGCGAACAGCGGCCTGCAAGGACAGAGAACATCCGGAAGCTAGGGGTTTCCGATCACCGATTCCTCCGACGAATTCGCCGGCGAGGAGTTCCGGGCGCGTCATCATGGTCTACCAGAGGGAATGTAGCCCTATGAATGAAAAAGTCTAAGGCGGTATCGGCATCTATTATGCGCAAACGACGCAAGGACCGTTATCTCGGTCCCCAGGCCTCATCGAAGGCAGAGTTGTGGTCTCAGTTTACACGGCTCGTTACGACCAAAGTTAATATGCAGCAGCTTGGTCTCCAGAGTCTACATAGTCGGCCACTAGAAGCAGTGATCTGCGCTCATCCCTTGCAAGCAGTTACTATCTGAGACACTTCTGAAGCCGGCTCCTCCAGATTCAGGAGATTGTCACCTAACAGTGGAGTAGTGATCGGGCATGGCAGGCTACGCGAGTATGATCTGGGGAGCTTCATATACAAATAGTACAGGTTGGTCCAATCGAAACGGAAAATATTGAGCAAAGCTGCTTAGTTGTTTTCGTGTAGGCCTGTGAACGATATGCCCGAACATAGTTGACGTTTCCGTAATGATGCTAGAAGTGATTTTCTGTGACCACCGTTGTGCAGACCAAATTGCTTGTTTTGGAGCTGAATGCACCAAACCCGGTCAGATCGTTCCGCCGTGACATTCCAAAGGTACACAGCTTCCACGGTTCAGCTTTGCTATACACGTAACATCCATGTTGGAGAATGTGGCTGTAACGGAATATGCCGGTACGATAAATCCGACATCAAAGCAAACACTTCCTCCGGTCCATTACTTGAAATTTTATCAGCCAGAAGGAGAGATGTCTTAGCATGAAGTGGACGAAGAAGCCAGTTTGCCAACTTGAGATTCAGAAAATATCGACTGAACAGTTCGTTTAAAAAAATGTGATGCACAATGGCCGCCTCGTGTTTCAGTTGGAGATATCATGGTAAGATTTCTTTTAAAAAAATGTGATGCACAAAGGCCGCCTCGTGTTTTCGATGCAACACTACTTATAAGGTCGATGAAAAGACGAGAGCCTGCAGGTACTAAAAAGCCAAGAGATCAAAAAGACGAAGTGCGATATGATAAGGGAGTAATGCACTACCGAATGACTCAAACTCAGACAAGAGTTGGGAAACGTGAGAGATTAACGTGTTCTACGAATACGCCACACTCAGTTCAAATTAATCGCTATGCAACAGGCGAAATTATGCATACAAAATAATTTCTTGATGTAACAAATTGTGGTTTTTGA
The DNA here is from genome assembly GCA_003604175.2 of Clonorchis sinensis. NCBI lineage: Eukaryota > Metazoa > Platyhelminthes > Trematoda > Opisthorchiida > Opisthorchiidae > Clonorchis > Clonorchis sinensis. The sequence goes on from CM030370.1 coordinate 156,367,183, forward strand.
GAGAGAAAGAGCACCACAACACATACCTGATGGTGTGGCAAAAACCGCCACGGAATTTAGGGAACGGACCGAGTAAAATGACCTGTAAGGTAAGGCGAAATGCAGTTCATTCATATTTTGCGTGCGAGATGAAAGTAAAGGGGCAGCGAAGAGGATGATGCGATCAGATTGAAAACTAAACGATCACATCCGCGTGGAGCTCTGAAGTTTATGAACATGTCCAGTCATACACTGGCTAACCGACAGACAAGCATACGGACAGGCAGACACAGATGCAACTCAACATACCAAACTAAGCAGCGACGGACTGGACATGCATAACTACAGGTCCGCGAATCGTGCGCAGACTATCATCATTAATCTTGGGGTAGTTCGTCGAAAAAGCGTTGAACTTACTTAGACGGTAATCTGAAAGAGGATTGTACAAAATGCTTGGTAACTGGTGAGCAAGAACAGTTGGTGTGGCAAAAATTCGGTTGCGTTCCTATCAACACTCAAGCTGCATAGAACAGCGAGTCCGCTGTTGTCATCTACACAAAGAGTGCCACTAAAGTGATTCAAGCGGTGGGAGGAATACGATCAGCCTGATACTCAAAAGTTAATTGCTATCGTTGAAACGAGTTCTACGCTCTATTCAACAAAGCAATAAATGCACCATACGAGCGTAATTAGTCTGATCGTTCTGAATGCAAATAAGTCAGTTGATGGGAACACATTCACCTCCATGCTGCGAATTTCCAGCATCCCGAGGGTGCTAACAAGCCGTATTCTGGGTAGGTGTTAGATTAGGCGTCATGCTACCACTACGAGAAGAATCATCAAACACTGCATCTCTCGGAAACCAACCAATCGGAACAGGGACAGAAAGTCCTCAGACAGAAGCTACTCAATGCACCAATCAAATGCACAGAATACAGACCACAGCGCAACACGATTCGGGCACCAGTGAAACTCCGAACTGGATGGTATCAGCAAATTTGTAACGAAAACAACTGTTTGGTTGCGTAACAGGTACTTCAGTCCGGGAGGACATCCGGTAAGATAGACGGTAGGGGTCTGGCCGTGGTCTGTATGGCAAGTCCTAGTCTTTCAAGGCATGCGCTGTCCTCCAAGACTCCTTTGTAAGAGCGTGAACCGCGAGGTAGGCGACGCTCCATTCTGTAGAAATCTACGGAACGGATTACAGAAATTCTGATGTGGTTCACCTTCCAGGATGGGTACCTTGAGACAGTCCCTACGCTAGGTTGGAGATGCCGCAGGATATGGCGGTTAACCGACGTCACTAATGTTCGTGTTGTCAGTTTCCATCCATTTTGCGTTGGTGATTGTTCAAAGCTGCCAGACCTCAGAACGCACAAAGAGCGCCACTAAAGGGATTCAAGCGGTGGGAGGAATATGATCAGCCTGATACTCAAAAGATAATTTCTATCGTTGAGACGAGTTCTCTGCTCTATTCAACAAAGCAGTATATGCACTACACGACCTTTACTAGTTTGATCGTTCTGGATTAAGTCAGTTGGTGGGAACACACTCATCTCCGTGCCGCGAAGTTCCAGCATCCCGAGGGTGCTAACAAGCCGTATTCTGGGTAGGTGCTAGACACTACACACTAGGCGTCATGCTACCACTATGAGAAGAATCATCAAACACTGTATATATCGGAAACCAGCCAATCGGAACAGGAAAAAAATTCTCAGACAGAAGCCACTCAACGCACTAATCAACTACACAGAATATATACCACAAAGCAAAACTATTCGGGCACCAGTGGGACTCCGAACTGGATGGTATCAGCAAATTTGTAACGAAAACAACTGTTTGGTTGCGTAACAGGTACTTCAGTCCGGGAGGACATCCGGTAAGATAGACGGTAGGGGTCTGGCCGTGGTCTGTATGGCAAGTCCTAGTCTTTCAAGGCATGCGCTGTCCTCCAAGACTCCTTTGTAAGAGCGTGAACCGCGAGGTAGGCGACGCTCCATTCTGTAGAAATCTACGGAACGGATTACAGAAATTCTGATGTGGTTCACCCTCCAGGATGGGTTACTTGAGACAATCCCTAGGCTCGGTTGGAGATGCTGCAGGATATGGCGGTTAAACGACGTCAAAAATGTTCGTCAGTTTCCATCCATTTTGCGTTGCTGATTGTTCAAAGCTGCCAGACCTCAGAACAATAAGGGTGGACTACGACCTTCTCTGGAGACTATTTTCTTCATCCCACCTGAAGGCTTCTGAAATAAGCCTTTTGCGGTTGCACAAAAAAAAGTGAAACAGGCATCAGCATCGGCACTAGTGTTGCTCTCTAAGGTGACCTGTACGAGTGAGTAGAATCGGCTTTATATGTGTATATGGCATGTGTGTCGTCATTTTGTCTGTCATGAGCAGGGTTTACACGGTCGCGGTGACCAATGGATCACAGATGTGAACCCCCTATTTAGAAATTACCCTCAATGATTAAGAACTTGCCTGTGTTTGATGGGAAAAGCAGATCGGCTAATATGCGCAGGAGAGTTTTCACACCAGAAAAAATTCGCGCACAGGAGTCAAACTAGTGGCAGCCTGAAAGCAAGAGTGGTTGGGTCAAAGATGACTGTCAGACTTCCGGCTCCAATGCACACAAAGTAAATGACCTAAAAGGCAATTGAGTCTGGTATATGACCGCCGCCGTCTATCTGGATAAGGACCCGAAGACAGACTACATCAATGACAAGTCATACTGACGAAATGGCCTAGTCACAAAACCAATGACACTATTGTGTCATCAGAGCGCAGCACCACAAAGTTCTAGTCCATCGAAAGTCGACAAAACGGACACCAAAAGCGTGTTCGGTGGCCGCTTTTAACGAATATGCCCCTTCACCAACATACATGACTGTACAGCTCACCGCCACTCACTAGATCACGAGATCTGTTCTTTTTTTTACACTCACGAACCACGCTACACAATCGTGACTAACTTGACTACACAGCTCACAATCGCTCCCTGGATCACGAGACTCGCTTTTTACCCTACACTTACAAATCACGACACACAAGGGTGACTCATCTGATATTGACTGTCTCTACCGGCCAGTAAGCGTAGCAACAAGTCATGTGCTGACACCCACGTACACGCAAACGCAGCTACATATAGAAAAGCCGAGCATACTCAAGACACACAAGACTCGCGCGCGCGCAGGGAGCAGGACGTCAACCGCCCTCCACAAGTCCACGGACAATATGGAACAAGTGTAGCAACTATGCTGCGGAGAAAACACGTTACCTCCGTCCGGACTTTCACCAAGGGACTCTCACAACCGATAAGTTCCCTTTTTGTCTTGCTCCACATTCCGCATTGTATTTATTTTTATACGTGTTGCAACTCACCACTGTCAACGATAGTAAAAAACTGTTATTAGTGCATATATACCTTCTGAATCATATTATGGCTATCATCAACTGTGCACTAATAAGGTACATAAAACCAAGAAACACCTGAATATGTCTAAAACTTTTTTGGCTCAACTAATTGCTACAACTTTTTATGATCATGGACAAACACGGCAGGAATATAGTTGGTGAACTACACTGAACATGCTCCAGGTGAATAAATGTGGGTACCCTCAGCACAAGCTTGGTCGAATACGAAACGGAAATAAGTGTTCACGATACTCAAGACCATTAGCATTGGTAAGGTGGCTCATTCGTACGAAACCAGAAGCGCGCGCCCCGTCACTGAGGGGTGGTTCACTTTTAAGCTTTGAGCCATTTTGCACTTACTGCATGAGAATGCCAAGATGTGATGAGACAACCGAGTCCCAGCTACTACTGCGCTATAAGGCCATTAGGTCTCTAGGGCTTTTGAAGGTAGCACTGCAACCTAACAGCAGTCCTGGTACAATCGGCCTGGCTCACCGAAGTACAAGACTGTGTGAAGATGGAGGCTGCTCATCAATGCATTCACTTGCACACTAGCAACCGATAAAAACAACGGTCACAACGGTGGTCACATTAGGGTAGATTATTCGCAAATCAATGGTGAATGGTGGGGCGTATGAACATAAGACTATTAAAACCGCACGGAATATTTTCCAAAAAAAACGTTCAAAAAGCGATTTTCGTTTCAGTGTTCGTTGAATGACGGTAGCATCAAGGTAAGAGTGTTAACGTGGTTTCGTAGAACCCGTGTTTCATTTGTGTCCCATTGGTTACACTGAGACAACCAATCCCAAGAGCTGATGCGAAGGTCATCATCAGTCAGGGTTGACCAGTAAGGTGTCTTGTGCATTATGTAATGATTCGCAAGGATTTGCAGTTGGCTGCACGTTCTCAGGAATACATAATTTCACAACTAGAGACACAGACCTGTTGCATGATAACAGGTCTCAGTGATCCCAGAGCAAAAATAAGCTCAACCGAAAACAAAGCAAACGCCATAGGCACCTACCTGGTAAAGCACTGTGGGGTGGAGGGTAGCTGAAATTGAAAGACAGGAATAATAGTGATACACACGGCATTCAAACAGTGGGATATGCCGTTAGATATGCATCAGATTGAAAACTATACGGTTCATTTTCGCGTGACGGACACCATGTAGGTGTTCATGGCATCACCAGACACACAAACAAACATCCAGACAAACAGGAAAACACCATACCCGGTCAACATACAGCGATTACATGAACAGATACAGGGCGCTCGCGAATCTTGCGCAGATCTTCATCTTTTGAGGGAAACAATGGGGTTGACAGATAGTTAAGCAACCGCACTTACGTGAATAAAGATCTGATATGAGGGAGGGGGAGAGAAAAAAACGACTCGCGGTTAAAACAATATGTAAGAGATGTAAACCTTGAAGTAAACTATACGTTAGGCGTTTACGATTAAAGTACTAGGAGATTCAGATCAACTGACTTGGGACAATGAAAACGGTGGGGGGTTTTCCAGCGCCCCAAATGAGCGAATCCACATACCAGTACGTGAAAGAACACGCTCCGTAGTGAATTTCAGCAAAATTCTGCTAACCGCTGCTAGTGTTAACACGCTTGACTGTCAGCAGATAATTCCACTGAGCTCGTAAACAGTAAAACAACACAAATGGGAATGTACTGTACCGACAGAACGTATCATCTTGCACGTGTGTTGTTCTACCAAGGACGGAGGCCTCCCCCATGATCAGGAATATTGACTAGTTGACATAGTTCGGGTAGACGAGTGAATGGAGGGCGTGTTTGCGCAACTGAGGTCGACAGTGGTCTGGTAAATGCGATAACCGCACAAATAAGCGAGAAGTGCGTTTCAAAACGGCCGAGTGGTTTCTCTGGATGTGCACTTTACAGGATGACAAACTTGTTGATAAAATCCCAGAATATGTGCCCCGGTCATAACCAAGAAAAAAACACTTGGAGTGTGCCTTAAAAATGAGCCCAAACTATTTGAATGAGACAATCGTTCTGAAGCAACAACATTCGTCTCGGTAGGCGATGATTTATCGTGTGTGGCAAATGGCCTAACCCTCATAACTGATAGTATTTTCCTGATGATGTTTCTCGCGGTTGAAATGTTTTCTGCAAAACCAGAAACCCGTTTTATAACTACCTCGTTATGAATCTGTCGGCAACATACGATGTCAGCAGCGCTTCTGACAAATCAGTAGTCGAAACCTGAAGACTCCTCTTCAGACTAATTGATTCTTGAATACGCAAATACATGGGTACATTTAAAAGCAGCTCCGAGGAACGTGACCTCCCTGGATTGTCAATCTCGTATCCAATCTGAGGTACTGGGCACCAGAGTGCTATCGGTTCAACTTCTTCCCTTTTACACATTGACCATGTAGACCATGAGCAGATGTTAAAATAGCCTTTTGTATCGATCGGATGGACAAGGCTGTATACCGCATGTAAGTTTACGAAAAACTGCATCAACAAACCTCTGACAGCACGCTCCAAGTGAAACGAAACGATTATTATTAAGTCGCTCAGTATAACATCACGCTCAGTGTAACCACCATCGAGTTTCGGTGGAAGTCATTCCACTGTCATTCCCCAGTACTTTCACCCAGCATAATCGTACCATTAAACATAACCTTCATTCGAAAGAGATTATGCGATGGGAATTGGTGATCAAGCAATGGACGCCTGCGGACAGTTTGCGCGAATTCGAATGTGGTGCTGCATGCAACCTGCAGATCCGATGGAAGTACAGCTACGGTGAAGCATGGAAGCTATACAGTTGAAACGATGAACGTCTCCTCCTGGCTAAAAATTTCAAGAATTTTCAGAAATTCCTAGAGATGCTAACATAGTTGACTCAGTTAAATACCTTCAAGACTACATCTTGAATGATTATTCATGCCAGCCAGTCATCAGTATCCACGATGGCAGCCGTCTCTTACCGACTCTCTCACACCAAAGAACGAAGACGTGCTATTTATGACCGCTGGAGCGATGAATGAACGCCGTTCGTAATTCATCCGCTTTCATGAAATCCAATTTACATTTCAACCGGAAAGCCCCTACTTCCCTCTAACGGCTCCCTGCGTTCCCGAATGGCTTCCCTAACTCGGCATGTAAGTGGCCTTTTAGGGCCAGTGCGACCTTTGTTATTTGAATAACAAACGTTCACCGAAGCCTATAGTGTAGTCCGGGATGTTTGGACTAACCCTACGACAAACAATATAGGCAAGCAGACAGAAACCTCACCGGCAACGCACATGGGTGTGACTTGGTGAACACAACGCGAGCTGATTAGGTAGAAGGAGGTCAGAATGACTATACCCCTCATGTTAGAGATGGAGAGACCATTCCAGGAAAAATTTACAAACTAGCTGTCTCAACCTCAATCTGAAGATGTTCCTTCACGCTCTTCCATCACAACCAGCAACAGTGTGGGCAACAAGAGTGCTGACACTGATGCTTTACTGCCAAGTGGGATCCTTGGAATGATTAGTTCATTCACGTGGAAAGTTTGTACCGATAGCAGGGCGGTATGTAAGAGTCACTGGGATCGAACGAATGACAAGATTTCGACAACTGTAGTGAAATCCCACAGTTGTCATGAGTACGATCCAACCTCGTTTGGCATTTTCATCGAAGATTGTCGTGGCTAAAGAAATTCTTCGTAAGGTGTACCATAAGTAAGAAAGTTGTAATCGTGAAAGGGAGACTGGACGTTCATCCGTCGATCCATGTTGGCTTGATAGAACCCTAATAGTACTGATAACGGCGACGAGTGAATCCATCGTTCGCTCCAAACACTCGACGAAAGAATCAGCTTCCACAGCCGCGTGACTATGACCAGCTGACCAATGCGGTGACTTGGAGAACTCACCAGCGAGTCAAAATGAGTGACGCAATGGCCATAGTCATTACAAATGAGTCACACAAATGGTTCGCTCGTTGTTGATTCACTGACTATGGGGCGACCGAAAGGCGGTGAAACGTGAAGGAACACAACTGCTTGGTCTGTTTGCCAAGCACATCAACCACACATGGGTCGAGAGTGCACGGCCCAAAAAACTGTACATGGACTGTTCCGATGATTCTTCATCATGAGGTGAGCTAACCAGAATAACCGCATCAAGTTCGACGACTACCGACAAGTGATCAAAACTGACAAGCTAGAAAACGTTTACACTTAATATTCTGCAGAATTCTAGAGAGAACCAGACAAATTTGTTCACACGAGATATGTAAACTAGTTAAACAGACAGATTAAAATACGGTCATCGGCTTGTAACAAAAATGATAATAATAGTCCAGCTGTAGCACCCTTTCGGCGCGTGACTGCCATGCCATCCGAAGGAAGCACCAGGTTGCCCAAGTCTAGAAAAGAAGCAGTCGAGATGCAGAGGTCGGATTCGAACAGTGAACCTTTCGAGCAGCAAGTTCGCTCATTAATCACTGAGCAATCTCGAGCTCAGGGGAGATGTATACTTCCACCTGTTAACCTAAGAAGCGAACAAAAGACCACACAATGGTCCTGGGTCTCATCAGTTGCCTGCGTAACGTTGCCAAAGACTTCCTGTTTTGATCATCGAAACGTTAACAAGTGCATACCGGTGTCTTTGACGTGAGCTAATCTACTAGCTCCGTTTGTCCCTTTATTACACCAAAACTACGGGAGAATGATAATATTTCGATCGAGATTCCATCCTAAAGGTGAATCCAGTCTACGTCACAAAGTTAAGAATCGCTGTAAAGCTGCTTCCTTCTTATTGTGAGCATCTCACAAACTTATGTGAGCGAGATGACTCAAGTGGTTAAAGCGCGAATTTACTGACCGAAAGGTCCGTGGTTCGAACCCTATTTCTGCCTCTCGACTTCCTCTGTCTGGGCTTGGGCAACCTGTCAGTATCCCAGCCCTCGTGCTTCCCTCGGGTGGCATCGCAGCTAGGCACCGAAAGGGTGTTACAGCTGAACAGTTTTATGTGGGGACTCGGACCCGTGACAGTCCCGTTAGTAGACTATTCAGTTGATGAACAATTGCGGTTCCAGACGCAAACGGTGAACACACCGTTCAATACTCACCTGATTCGGTCCCGACGTGTTGCAGCGTCGAATAGTTCCGGGTCAGGAAATATTACGTCAAAATTTTGAAATACTAAAACCGCATACAAAGGAAAACGCTAATATCAGTATGTGAGGTGATTGGCTGAGCGGAGGGGGTGGTGAATGCCCCTGAATGCTGTGAGGAATTAGAACGAATATGCTAAACTCGAGTTGAAATGCAAATAGCAGTCAGGTTCAATCAGTAAAACTCCTAGATGAAAGACGGAAACGTCAAACAAGACTTGGAAAACCAAAATCGAACAAGGAGAGGGCAAAAAGACGCAAAACCTGAATGTAAAGACAAATCTGAGTAGAGTAACGTTGATGGTGTGCAGAGACTGATGTCTGTGTGGGAATGCATTTGGGTGACAGTACACCCAAACAAGGCAACGATAACTGTCAGAACTGATCGGTGAAACTGAAACCGCTCAGATGGCTGCAAAGACTCTGTCGGCTTCCATGAAAACTGAAGTGCTCGAAATAAGGTCCGTCGAGAATTTGAGACGAGGATGGCATGGTCACCTGATCTGGAGGTGTTAAAGCCACTGACTCGTTTTGAAACTCCTCTGGGATGTATTTGGTGTCCAACTCATCAGTCACGTCCGGTTTCCACGGCGGAATGACGTCTCTGCAAAACAAAACATAATCGATAGAATACAGGATATGATATCATAAACGAGAGTCTCTAGTCAAAACCAAATTACTGTGCAAATGAGTATAAGGTCGAAGCTTATTCACACGACGCAAGCAATGTGACCTTAATGAACCCATGGTGATTCGTAAAATGGGCTTGAATCAGCGAATTCACTCAAATCTGATGGAAACAGTGACGTCCTCGTGTAGTCCAATTCGCCCAACCATGTGCAAACGTGAAACCATCAGCTTGCGAACTAGAAGCGAACAAGCAGAGCCAGAATCTCAGTCTTGCTAATAGTGAGGGTCCCCGTGGATTAGAATGCCGCCAGGAGATAAGTCAATCATCAGAGTTACTGACATATACAACCGAAGTGTGCAACTAAGTGCGCTCAAACACTCGAGTTGTTGAGGTTAGGGAACGCCGACCATTCTTCAGCAAGTTAATGCAACCGCCACTACGATGAAATTTCAGTATGAGTAATCATCTCCAAAGTGCAACTATCTAGTCCATCCTCTAAATACATTATCATGTAGCTGGAAAAACCGCACGACATTTCCTATGCCTGCATTGTGTAGAAATACTTTTCGGTGTGGTTTCCGGAAACGACAACACTTGTGTCGCAAACACCGGGTGACAATATAAGGAGCAGGGAACGTTCGTATTCACGTTGGATTGAAACAAGCCGAATACAACAAATCAAAGCAGCCAACTCAAAAGGGATTTTGCATATCGGGTTAGCACAACAAACCCGGCCGTTTTAATTAGTTGGCTCCCACATGTATGTTTAGAACAGCTAACACAAATTAAATGAAAGCCACACCAACAGTTTGGAACATCATAAATGGCAAAAAACTGAATTCAAGTCCACTTAAATCGGCTCGACTATCTAATGAGATCGCTCAGTGCTTGAAGCGCGAGATACTGATCACAAGGTCTGTGGTTCGAATCAACCCCTGGCCCGGGCAAACTGTTTGTAACTCACGCCTTGTGCGTCCTCCGGATCGCGCTTGCAATTCTTTATACGGCGTTTGTAATTTCCGAAGAGTATTCCACCCAGCTAAACGATTTGACCATGGATTTTAATGCAATAAACACACGTCCTACATGAGTGGAATGAGCGATCAAGTGCGTTTGGCGGTGGCTCTATTCGGAGTCCATATTCCATTGCTCATCGTATTTGTAGAAACTTGAGTGATCAGTTTTATGCTATAAAATAACAATGCATAGTCCAATCGCATTGCTGTGCGGTATTTGGGTGGCTGGTGCCTACCCAATGCTCTGAATTGGGCCGTATTTCGTTGACTGAAAAGGGTGACGAAGTTGACCACCAACAGTTGACAAATACAGCTCGTACATGATTTTCAAATCAATCATACGGTGAAACCGTTCAGCTGTAGCACCCTTTCGGTGTATAAATGCCATACCGCCCGAAGGAAGCACGATGACCGGGATACTGACAGGTTGCCCAAGCCTAGACCGGGGAAGTCGAGAGGCAGAGGTCGGTTTCGAACCACAGACGTTCCGGTCAGTAAATTCGCGCTCTAACCACTGAGTCATCTCGCCAGCATTGACACTAGTCTAAAAGGTGAAATAGACTGGTTTCAATGAAAGCTCTTAGGGGTTAACAACCAACCAAAGTGCCAACTGGGCATCGGTTGCCGATACATCGTGCAAAAGTTGTTTGAGTATCTAGGATATTGATAGTGTACAACGTCGAAGTATGCTACGTTGGCATACAATTCATTTACAACAATTGTGGTCCTTCTACTAGCACCATTAGTTTTGGGAAGTTGCACCGACTACTGACCGTTACTGCATACAATTTGATTTGTGGAGCCTTGTGCTGTTTCTAGCGGTAGGATCATCGCATAAATGAATGGCAATAGAAGTTGGTAAAAAATGGTGAGGCTTACTTTCGAATCAACTTATCCCAGTCCACAGAAAGAAAGAACGGGTGGGCCATCACATCGAGTACATCACGTGGTCCGCCGCCAAGACGAGTTGACGGGTCCTTGATCAAAAGCTTTGCAAGAATATCTTGCGCAATCAGCGATAAATGAGAGGGGAATACCACCTTTTCCTGAAAACCAGACGAGAAAGCAAAAAAGACGGGGGGGGGGGTGAGAAAAACAACTGAGTAATGGAATGTCTCTGGGACTGATCTCAGACGACGGAACACGCCAATCAGTAGGCTGCTGATTACCCAAGCCAATGGATTTCGAACTGAAAAAATCTATCCTTTGTAATTTCGAAAAAATATTCCCGAATGTAGTACAGTACTAGTGCGGTCAAGTCTGAAAATAGTTCACTACCTTCACATTCATAAAAATACCGGATTTAGGTATTTGATACACAAATGATGCAAAGTATTTACATGTTAAAACGCTAGAAGAGTAAACGAAAGATATGAACCCGCACGATTTGGACACTACGAAATGTGTCCCACATTGATTGGAATCCCTCAGTTGCAGGTAGCAGGCCCCATCGAATTGGTCACTAGGAGAGCACTAGGGAAGTATGTCAACTTCACATGTGTGGGGCAGCTTGTAATGAAATATTAGGCCATGCCAAACCACGTCAAATGAGACCAGTGCCACGACAGTCACAACAAATATCCTATCTGCAAATTCAACCCTTTTTATTACTTGTGACTAAATAATAATAATCGTTCAGCTGTAACACTCTTTCAGCGCCTAACTGCCATGCCACCAGAAAGAAGCACAAGGGCTGGGATACTGCCAGGTTGCCCAAGCCTAGACAGGGGAAGTCGAGAGGCGGAGGGCGGGTTCGAACCACGGACCTTTCGGTCAGTAAATTCGCGCTCTAACCACTTGAGCTGTCTCGCCGCACTTGTGATTAGAAAACATTTTTCAGGCACTGTTTAATCGAATCTCTTGCGATTCAACTTCCGTCATTCCCGGTCGTATTTAAATGCGGACTATGAGTAGGTCAATACAATCTTTTGATGCAACGAACCAATAATCACGTTCTGATGACGTAGATTACTTTGAGAAGAATGAGGTAATCCTTGAGTCGGGCAATTGCAGATGCACGTGAAGATGTTTTACAGATTCAATTCTGATGATCAGCTCATTTTGACAGTTATGGTCATAATCTCGGTGCCGGTATCCCGCGTTGATCATTCATGAACACCAATATGTATGTCAACCTATTCGTATGCCTGTAACGTGGTGGATGGTTTTTACATACCTTACCTAACACATCAGTCATAAATAACTTCATTTTAGACGTAATACACTACTCACAATGTTGCTGGAAACTCTTCGACAGCCCACTAAAAACACCACAAATGGGAGGTTCGTCTGAGTTCCAGGTGAGTCTCCCACAAAACCAAATTGGTTCGCAAATGGGTGTATCTCACTTTGTTTTACTTGAGGTAAGATTTGGAATTAGGTTGTTGCTGAGGTTCCAACTAATATGAACTGAAAGAGGTCAGCCCGACCCCCATGTTCCTAACTAGCCATAGTTCCTTTCCAGTTGGGAACTACTGGTTCAACCGAAACCGAACAGTTGAAGCCCTGATAGAGAGCTTAAGGAAAGCTTGTGTTTGTGTTCAAGAACAGTCCAAAAATAACCAAAGACTGGAGGCCGTAAAAATAAACGGTGACGACGCCCTAGAAGATAGCGGTCGCTTGGAGAGGTAAACAGTGAGCCCCAACTTGAACGGAAACCTCCCACGAGAAACTACTTCAAAGGGCACCACTTCCAGTGGTGTTCGGTCTTCGGAGGATTATTGCATAAAAAGCCAAACAACTTAATAAAAGACACCTATCAGAAAAACAAAAATTTCCGTAAATGCGGAATGCCCCTTGTTTAGGGCGTTTTTATAAATCCGAATGAAACATAGTAATCAATCTATTTCTCCTGAGTCCAATAACTACGAATGAGCAGAAACAAACAAATAGAGACGTTTGCCCCTGTTTTCCATGGATTTATAAACAGTCTGTGTTGTGTTTACGTTATGTCCACTGACAGACCCATGTAAATAAGCAGATTCCCACCTCATTTGGAAGCGCCCTTTCCAGAACCTGCTTACTCTTCAACACAATGCTCGTACATAGTCTCGTTCAAAGAATACATTGGTTCTGTCCACATTTGTTGTGACAAACTTCCGTCCCCACTCCAGTGCCTTTGTATTGTAAGAAGATGCCAACAAGGGACACAATAGCTTAATTGCGAACAAGCGAGTGTAAAAGTTACAAGAGGCACTTTCGGCCTTGATCCAGGCGTCCGATCGGTTTTGGGTTAACACTCATCATCGTCAGCCGTTGGTGAATCGATTGACTGGAAGCTGGATTTTCTGGCCTGGATGCTTGACAGCTTCCCTGTTGCGATTCTGATGGGGTTTCAGTACCTCAGTAGGTTTCGGACATTCTGGGACTATTTTCAAGAATCTGACCCTCCTGACAACATTGTAAGGACCACTGGTTGGGAGATCCGACCTAATGAGCAAGAATCTTCCCGAAATAAAAATAATAACGAATCGTTCAGTTGTAACACCCTTTCGGTGGGTGGCTGCCATACCACTCGAAGGAAGCACGAAGTCTGGGATACTGCCATGTTACCCAGCCTGGACAGCAAAAGTTGAGATGCAGAGGTCGGGTTCGAACCTCGGACCTCCCGGTCAGTAGATTCGCGCTCTAACCACTGAGCTGTCTCGCCCCAACTGAGCTATCTTTCTTTCCACTAACGTGCTATGTCGATGAACGCTTCATCGGCTTCATAGCATGCGAGTTGAGAGCAGAAGTTGTGACAGGATATGAACTGTACCAACTAGCCAATTATGACTGTTAGTTGAATAGCGCCTTCACTCTCTGACTTCTGAAGAAGCATGCCAGAAACTGCGGTGTTTCAGGCACATCCATATCGAAATCATTTGCAGGTGTTAGTATTTGGATGTTTTCATTTAGTCTCCCGTATTACAACCATTCTTGTGTCCACTCTTCTGAATGTTCATCAGTCAGTCCTTCCGAGCCACCACCTCATGGATTTTATGGCTTAGGATCTGTAGCTGTCTAACAGTATCCCGTATTGGCCAAGCTTGATATTGCGCAGTGGTTAAGGTGCGAATTTACTGACCGAAAGGTCTGTGGTCCGAAACAAGCCTCTGCACTTTGACTTTCTTGGCTAGGCTTAGGCAATCCCAGCCCTCGTTCTTCTTTCGGGTGGCATGGCAACAAGGCACCGAAAGGACACTACAGCTGGACCATTGCTCAAGCAGTTCCCATTCGAGAAGCTTCCCATGCAAAAAAGAATGGTCGCAGTTACTCGCATTGGTGGGGGCCCATTAGCTGCACAATGCTATTAGCAGCAAAACCTTTGCGGGTGGAATAAAGCCTTTTGCGCCGAAATGTTGCATTTTGTTGCGTACATGCTCAAACCAAAAACCATCCTAACCTACGTTCATATTTTCGCAGTTCACCAAATTTCATCGCCCACTGAAGCAAACATACCTCTGGCGGAAAACGTCTAGTGGAATACTTTCCTAGCATCACCGAGACCCCGGGATGCCTAGATGGGGCTCAGAAGTTTCGACTGATACTACGAACTCCATTGCCTGTATGCTTAAGTCCATCAGGGACACGTCGTAGCTTTCGAAAAATCAACTCCATTGTGCGAATGCTGAGCGCCCATTGGTGCGATCTTTTTTGTACTTTAAAAAGGACCCGCGAACAAGTTAACTTTGTCTTAATCAAGTCGTCAAAGCACTGGCAAGCGTGTGGTTTGGACCTCAAGCAGTAAGTATACGTACCGTCGTCCACAAAACAAGTTGGGTCTAAGTTATAAGCGCGTGCCCACGCGCATGCAGATATCGTATTTCCGTTCAGCTGGTGGTCGGATACTGTAAAAGCCTGAGACAAAGCGGACCTGTTTGAACGTGATAAATGTTCACTGGGAACTCCGTCTTTTGTCAAAATACAAAGTTGCACCAGCGTACTCGCAACACGAAGCCATAGGTTCACAAAACCACGAGTCCGAATGAACTACGAGGCGAGCAAAACAAGGCCCACCACTTAACTATGCAGTTTCCCAATGAGAAGGTTTTTTCTGTCTCGCGGGACCACATTCGCCGTCCGTTACCTAGATTACCGGGACAATAGGTTCAGCGAAAAGGTCATGGGGAATTAGAGACGGTTGACGAATGCGGGATATTTCCCACTACTGACGAAAGCAGCTCAAATAGAAGAGAGTAATCGAGCAGTTTGTTAAGCATCAGCTACAAGTTAAGCCGATTAGCACCTACGATGTGAAAGGGGACATCAGTAACAATCGGTGTAGGTTTATCAAAACTGGAAAGGAAGCGGGTAAACATACTTTTAGAATCAACTCGAACAAAATCTCATGGTCAGTGGAGTAGAACGGGAGTCGTCCACACATCATTTCGTACATTACGACTCCGAGACCCCACCAGTCTACGGCGCGACCGTAGTCGCTCTCTAGCAGGACCTCGGGAGCCAGGTATTCCGGGGTACCACAAAACGTTTTGGTCATAGCCCCGTAACTCATCTCTTCTTTGCACAACCCGAAGTCAGCAATCTTGATGTGACCGTCCTTATCTAACAGCAGGTTTTCCAACTTCAAATCCCTAAACAGGTGGGGAGGGGGAAATACACAAAAACACAATAATAATAGTAGTAATAATAATAAGGAAACCAAGCTGTAGAAGGGCAATATTTTTTATTCCAAAAGCAAATCCTACGGAAAGCTTGCTACCCATCCTCCGAACTCGCCGACTTCAACTCGAAGACTAGATAATCATTGTAAGATACAACTCAGACGATGACGATTTGTGATCAGCTGCTAACTCGGAGCAGGCAGGCATTGGACACAGTACATACAGCTTAGTCCAAAAAAAACTAACTCATAGAACCCACAGGAACATGTATTATCGAAGGGATATGCTAACTAGGTGTGGCATCCTTAGGAACAGCTTAACAGCTATACAACCACGGAAAAGGAACGCACCAGCGAACAGAAAAAAGCACGGCTACTACACCTTCCAGCACCGTCGTGATTGACAAATCTGAGCACGTGTTGGAGCGAGAAATGGGTCGCAGGATTGATCCGCATCCCACACCAATACCACCTAGTCACTTGCACTCAGGAGCTGAAACAGCCAATAAGTCTAATTTGCACGCGATTACCAGAAGATCTTGTCGCTCGAGCAACAAGGCAACCTCTGATTGATTGTGTGCCCAACAGCCACTCGTGTTCTGGTATCCACTGAAGGCCGGTTGTCAGTACCGCGTCTAGAAGGTGTCTGAATTTCCAGAGTGCTGTCGTTTTACACACTTTAAATACGACATACTGTACATGGGTTTCGACTCATTTCGGATTATGCAAATCTGCATTTTATCTCGCAAGTTGCGAAGTCAACATAGATGAGAAGACCCAGGAACACTGTATAGAGCCTTGGTCTCTTTAAGAACCCATGACAATGGGGTATATTAGCGAAAAAAGTTGGATGATAACGACATTCGAACAGAGTGACCCTGTAACTAAGCACAATACGGAAAGGCGGACAAAGAGGCGGAGGTTGTTCGGTGACTCTTGGAAAGCTATGATGGAAACCTGGCAGAGAAAAACAGATCTAACCGCCGCATAAAAATGTTTAGCATGGTAAGTAGTGTAGAGTTGCCACTGGTTGGTATGGTCGTCGCAGAATAAGTCACTGACAGAAAGGGTTACTCGGTCAGCAAGGTACATGTTGAGGAGCAAGTTTCGATAAAGCTGTGCAATAACCTAAGATCATCACGCAATACAGATCCTAAATACAAGTCCCAGAAACTGGTGGCGCCATTATAACGAGGGTAAACTGTACCTGTAAACCACATTTTGTGTGTGTAGGTAGCCGAGGGCCAAAGTGATCTCTGCCGCGTAGAATCGTGTTCGATCCTCTGAGAAACGTCGCTCAAGGGATAGGTGGTAAAACAGTTCGCCGCCGTTCACATATTCCATCACGAAACAAAGATGATCCGGAGTTGTGAACGAATAGCGCAGCTGAGTCATAAACGGGTGATGACATTGTTGAAGCACCCGATTTTCGGTTAAGGTATGAGCGACCTCTTCCTTCTGAAAAAAAGACGAATAAAAAAGGGCGATAGGAAGCAAGCATTGGTAAAATAATCAGTACGAGTGAGCCAATGTCAAGTGCCAAGTAGTAAAGACGTCTCCGAGTGATTTTAATGAACTCACAACTGAATGGCACATGCTCATTATGGTATAGTTCAAAATTGTGATACCGTTGTAACGGTGGATACTACTGATGAGGCATGTGAGTAGTACGTCTTCTCGTAAATCCGCTTTGTGTCTCTTGAAAAGTGAGATCTGTTACGGAATTTGTGGAGTCTCTTTGTAGCATTTGCCTGGAGTTGAGTAACAGTCAATGAATATCCAGAAAAGTTCAGGAAGACGCGTTCAAGGAGAAGGTGGATATTCAGTTTTGTAAACGAGATGCACATGAGAGTTTTGCTCCCCTGTTCAATAGTCTGTAACTGTTAAGTTGGAGTTCTCAAATAGACAACTCCGAAGCGAAGGCCTTCTTCCTTTCACCGTCACTAGCTGAGACTTCATTAGCAGTTTCTCAAAACAGTGCTCAGTGTATACCACGCGTTGAACATGTTGCCGAGTGTTTGTACTAACAGTGATCCTTGAGGGTAGATTGTCCATGAATAAATACAGGTCACCACTGCAAGAAATTCGGGCGACTGGTTAGAAAAGATGGAAAATAATAAAACGTACATGCAGGTGTTGGCGGGGATAATAGAAGGTATCGGCATGTCCTCGCTCACTTATACACATACAGTGGAAAGAATACTGTCATGTAGAGACTCACCTCTACCAGAACAGACTTCTTCAAAATCTTCATGGCGTAAAAATATCCTGTATCTCGTTCCTGGCACAGGACCACTTTACCAAACGTCCCTTTCCCCAAAACTCTGACAAGTCTAAAGTCGTTCATTGTGTACCGTTTGACGGGCCTGTGCGAGAAACAAGCAGCCGGTGGTAAAATAGGTAGTTTGGTTAGCCAAATAGTGGAAGAAACGGGTTTAGTATTACCACGGTTAGTTCTTCTCGAAGAGTCAAAAATAACATATGATTAACGGCAACGTGAATAAGTCACAATGGCTATCCGGGGGAACCAAGAAAATGCTTGGTCGATCTACCAAGAACAAACGATAGCAGCTGAGCCCTATCAGGTATAACGTAGGACTCAGCAAAAGCGGAGCAAGTAATTTGGATGTACAGTGAATGAGTTGGTAAAACTTGATGCTTTCAATCCGAAGTTTTAAACATTACTGACCGACACCTGAAATGTTCATCGTTGAAGCTGGCTGGGGTAATCGGACATATGTCACCCTCTGAACAACTCGGTTCCATCATGACGGTGAAGCGCCATTCATTGAGCCTTCCACAACTCAACACCAGATCATAACGTAGCTGTTCGTCCAGTTCTTACGTACGCTTCCGAAAACTGACCCCATTCGACACGAAATCTCTAAAAACTAGAAGCGCTCGACCTATAATGTATGAGAATTGTTTTGATGTTCAAAAGGAACAACATCGAGTTCTGTCGACGAATCGGTCATATAGAAGAATCAGTTCGTTATTTAAGGTCCATGGAACGTCCGGGACGTGATATTCAAACGCGTTCATGAACGCGCCAGTCCCACGGTGTCATCTGAGTGGACAAGGAAGGACCCAAATACATTATTGGATGCGAGTACTTGGAGAAACCAGTATAGCTAGGCACTGTGGAGCTGGGATTTGTGTGAAGCCTGTCTCGGATTGGGAAGTAAGGTTGGTGAGGCCGCCGCATTCAAGATGAAAGACAAGCCACGGTCACGTACACGCAAACAGTTCTGACCAGCTAATGTTGAAATTTGTATTCTTTCAGATAGAAGTATGCTTGCTCGACAGGGCCAGACTAACGAACCCATCTATGCCCACGAGCCCAAGTACAGGAGAGCTGAGCCTCTCTGGATCCAACAAGATCTTTTTTAATGGAGGAACCATAGTCTTATGTACAAAAAATTGACATTTCCTTTCATCAGCATTGCCAAACACTGAAAAAGCCCATGTGTCTTCCGCGGACACCAGCTACGTCAGCACTAGTTGCGATACCCCAATGTATGATTCGTCCTTGCCGGTCAAACAACGTCATACTTTCAAAAGATAAATGGTAGACCACTATAAGGCTTTAAAGAGGAGAGAGATGCGAAGTGCTAGGTCTGACACCAAATCCGTTCTCTAGTCCCAACTAACTGAATTGTCAAGGTCAGAAACAAGCAAATCATCTGTCCCCTCCAGTATGCGATCAGTTGTGCAAAGATTAGAAGTGTCACCCGAGACGACAGCTAGGCGATGCTGGGACAGTCATTTACCAGCCAAGACCTTAGGTGGTTAGAGGCGTACTGTCAGTAGATAGGAGATAGGCGTTGTAGAGTAGAGTTGGTTCATTAACCACACATAAAAAACGTGGCATTCAACTGAGTGTCAGTGAATCGGGTGGTTAATGTTGTTCATGAGCAAGGAAAGACGGGTTGAAGCAGGGAGTCGGTGCAGTGCTGTGCTGTGAGCTCAGAATAAGAAAGGCGACAACAAATTTACAACGCTGTTATTGGTGAAGACATTGTTAATGAACTGCTGGTAATGGCAGAGCTGTTCGTGATGAGAACGATGGCATAACCACCGATCCATCGTTACGCCCCACTAAGGCCCCTAGTAATGCACTGTAATGTCACCTCGATCGGTGACGAAACCTTTGCAATCAAACTGTTCAGCTCAGCGAACAAACCCATGACCAAACGTGGCGCAGTTGTGGAACAACTTACCTAGTTCAGTTCAGTTTGCATGACCAAGTTTAAGCTAAAAACTCATAAAATTTCCTCAGCGTTAGTTCTGAAAATTGCCAAGGAAGAACCACACAACAAACTGTTTATCGAGCCGCTCTGCTGAGTAGCAATGGAAAAGCAAGGCAACTACGGTGTGCGATAGCTCTCAGGCAACGATACGAACCACAATGTACTGGAATTCAAATAAAGAGTAAAGACAGCAGTAAACGCAGTAACAAAAGTAGTTAGTACATAAAATCTACACATACAAACCTCTGTGGAATATCCAAAGCAACATCCTCGTCTAGGCTAACGGAGAGAATCGAAATCGGCTCCTCAGCAGTAGATCGAAGACGATTAGCCACCGTTTGAATAGCACCTAGCCATTCACTTCGTTCTTGTTCGGTCTCAACGAAAAACAGACGCTCCACAATATTGGTCCATTGTAGACCTCGGATGAGGAAAGTAAATGGCTTCGGTTTGTTGAGGCAGATTATTTGGCAATCCCGGACGGTGAAGTTATTTAGTGGCAATGCCGTATCATCCTAGAATAGGGTGAAGGGAAGGTGGACCATGTTGAGCTACCAAAAGGGCGGGATCCGAAAATATTATGGTAGGAGGAAGAGAATCCGAAATCAGAATTATAGCGGGGACGACAGTGAAGCTGCCGAAGGTATGGTTGCACAGACTATTGATGACCTTTCAGGCGTACGGTCAAAACCAGTTTCGATGTGAAACCAAAAATTACCCGATGGTGAGGTCAGAAAACTAGCTTCAGTGTTACTCAAGGCGGCCGTTCGCGTTGCTGGTGATATTTATCGATATTTCGAAAGGAAAATGATGCAAAATAGCCTGAGGAACTTAAACAGGTTGGTCCTACAGACGGGACATTAAAAGCAATGTAGATTGACACCAATAATGAATCGCCCACGAAACCATCAATTTAAGAAGAATTCAAGGGCATACGTGTGATTCAACCGTATTGGAGTTGGAAGGATTAAGCACTTACTTTTGGTTGACACTTGTATCCATAAAACGTACCATCTTCACGAAGTTTGAAGAAACGTCGTCTCCAGTTTTTGATATGTTCACCACGTTTCATTAACCATCCCTCAAGAACGACTTTACGTGTGAGGGGAAGACACATTGGACGTCGCTGCAACATATTCAACAGGTAGGCCGATACTTCCTGCTTTAGTCAGATGATGCAAATGCATGGGTTAACGGACCTGAGTCATGGTAGGTAGAGGGGGCTGGACAGCAGAGGGGAGAACACCCCGATCTTCCACCTCCATCGTCTCACAAGCCGAAAGTAGAGTGCAAAAGCTGGTAACACACGTCCGGCAGCTAGAAAATACTGGAGAAAAGTTTGAGAAAGGGATTATTAGACAAAGTATGGAAAAAGTTTCACAAAAGGCATCGACAAGGTAGCAATCTAGATATTCAGAGAAATAGGAATGTAGGATAGGGAAGCCCTTTAACAGTCGCACTGTAAGTAGTGGCATTCGACTGGGTGTATCTCCAGATCCATTTCCATAATTGACGATATACTGACAAGACTGGTCGGTGATGAAGACCTTATCGACCTCGCAAACGTCGACGACGCTCCTATTATTTCTCAGACAAAACAACAAACGTTCTTAGAAATGCTTGCATATATCACCTAAACATTCGCTATGTGCTTAGAGCGCATAGGGCGGAAAGTCAGACTTTCGATGTGTACAGTCTTTAAGCCCACAACTTAGCTTTCAAAGGTGGACCGTCATCATAGTCCTTCAGCTACAAAAACCGCATACTCGTTTTGTAGTGGGTAGAGTTGTCACGGTTTCGTTCAGTGACGATTTGGGGTAGTCGGGGTATACAGAAGTCGATGACGCAACGGATGCGTCAATGCAGGGGTGTCAGTGGACCTTTCAGCTTGGATGCATATGAGCCAATCAGCGCTCAACTGGGCAATATCTGGAAATGTCTCCAACCACAGGCTGTCACGTCTCCGGGTCTCCATCCAGTAGAAAAGAACACCAGCGCAGCTGAGTTTGCATATAATGGCCTTCAGACTTCATTACCGTCATTAGTTGACCTCCCCTGCCTCACCTCCATCTTTCGCAGGGTTGTGCAAAATGGACCCCGAGGAACTTGTTCGACTGACATACGGAGCATATAACCAAACCAGCGCAACCTATGGAGTGTGCTCAGTTCCTTCATCGTGGGCGTCTTATTCCTTCTGAAAACCATTCGACGTGCTTCAGCATTACTAATCCTGTGATCCCACTGTTATAGTCCGACTGGTTCATGCTTTGAGGCAAGGTCAAATATTTTCAGTAAAACAGGTCCTGGGATAGTTAGCCAAGTTGGTATAGACAAACCACAGGATGACCGACGTTCAGACCGAAACATCTGTTCATGTGGAGTGGCATTCGTGGAGAAGCAAAGAAGGGAACGTATAGAGTGGAAGACATCTGGTAGAGTTGACTCCCAGTGTGTCCCGCTGAGGAGTTCGATTTGCCCGTTCCCCTGGGGATTATAAGCAGTTGTTCGGCTGGTGCAAACTTCTGTCATTTAGGAATGTGGACGGTTCGTCAGATATGAATAAGGAGCCACGATCCGAATGTACATATGCAGGCATACCAAAAAAAGAGAATAATTCACATAGACATTTAATAACGGTAGATGCACATGCATCTGCGCAAGGAAAGGAAAATGGAAAACGGGAAAACTCGTCAACGATGGTAAGGAGATATCGGTTTCGAGTAACAGAAGGCAGAGGTCCTCTAAAATCGATGCTAATTCGCTCGAATGGCTGAGTCGCTTTGATGAGCGTAGCGGGGGGTGGTTTGTAAAACTGCGGTCGCAAAATTGCGGTTTTATGGCGGCACAAACCGTACATTTTGTGGTGATATCTTTGAATCTTGGAGGGAGAACGGCATATTTCTGACAAGCACACAAAAATATCGTATCCACCGCGAACAATAAGCAAACATGCTAACAACTCAGCGAAATACACTCATTTGCAAACAAATTTGGTTCTGCGAGAGATTCACCTAGAACCCAGCTGAATCTCTCTTCTGTGATGTTTCCAGGCAACTGAATGTGCTGCACCAGGCCGCCTCATGTTCCAATTGCAACGATATTCCAGATATCGCGATACATGTATAGACGTAATGCACTACTCATAGAATTTTCGGCAGGTCTAAGGTGCTAAAGACAGCATGGCGGGAAATTTCTTCAATCATTTTATCCAGTCGCGGTAATGGATAAGTGTCTCCGTATGTGAACCGTTTAATGGCTTGACTGCAGAGCACTAACATGCGCTTTTGTGGTTTGAATTTTTCGTGACCAGTACTTGAGCCCTCCAGGAGGAATTCCAAGGTTCATTATACCTTCATCCAATAGTCGGTTAACTTCAGAGCGGATGAACTGTACATCGTCAGGGCTATAACGCTATGATTTCGTGGCGATAGGCTTGCAATCAGGTGAGAGGTTAGCAAAAAGAGGTGCTTCAACCGTAGCAGCAGTTAGACCGCAGAAGGTGAATGGACCTCGGTTCCCATCGAATGTGATATCAACTTTGTTATGTAGACCAAGGAAGTCGTGGCCTAGCAGCACGTCAGCACATAGATTTTGTAAGACCAATAGTTTGATTTTTTGTAAACAGTACCCCTGTAATCGATGGATGCGTAGCTGTGGCCGTTAGTTGAATACGTCAGAGTGGTAGACGCCATGGTACTCACAGACTGAAGTCCGTTGATCAGAGTATACCGTACACTTTCGTTTTGGTGGTCAATGGCGGACATCGCCTTGAAATCACAATTTTTGGCTAAGGATTTAAGCCTCTGAACAAACTGATCAACATCTTGACTGGTGTCTTGCTTGCAAGTTTGTATAAGACCAGCATAAATTATATTCTTAGGACGAACGTACGACTTTTCAAGTGTACTGAGAGCGGATTCGTAATCGGGAAAGTCAGCGAGGTAAACGTATACAGGTGCATCCACAATATGGATCAAGGTTTCGAGTTTTCTTAGATTAGGCGATTCGCCAAAGCCCAGAAATGTTTGGAAGATTCGGAATCAATGATTGCAACGCGTTGTGGCTTCTGGAGAATTTGGATCTGTGTCGAAACACTTGGGTCGCAGCAACGGGCCTCCGTGTCATATGCTGCTGTCAGTGCTATTGCCGAATTCAATTTCGTCGCTGAACTTGAACGAACTTTCGAAATTTGGTTCAAGAAATAGAAGGTGTTTCAAAACTCGGCGAATTCTTCGAAGACACATACGACCAAACAGTGAAAGATTCCTAACGTCCTCAGGGAGTAGATACTAGGTCCCTGACAAGCATTGTAAACTCCATTCTTGACAGATGATCTGACGTCGAACGTAAGCTGCAGGTGATGCAGGTTCACAAAACTTATTCTGGCCTCCTCACCCCGAAGGAGATATCTTCTTTGGCTAGACAACGGGGACTGATACAGCTATCTAGATTCATAATTTCTGTGCTAACTTCGTCGGCCCATTCGGAAACGTGAGGTTAGAATTCGAGCCCAACCAGACTCGCTGCAGCACTCTACACTTTGAAGATATGAAGCGCATGCCAAACTGTGAGGCAAAATTACTTAGTATTTAATATCGCCTGCATTACGATAGCGTTAAATCATAGAAGAGCCATTTCGTCTGTGTACTCGACATCTGTGGATGAACATTCTGGGAATATTTCGACCAAACAATCATCAGAGGCGAGCAGTGAGTCTTCGATGACCATACCAACGACGAGGCTGAAGACGAAAGGTGAAAGAGGACATCCCTTCCTGAAACCTGTCGATGGTGTGATCTCAGGCTACAGATTCCTGTAGACCATCACGGGCCCATCGGAGTTGGTGTACAGCAACACTTATGGCGTCAAAGTGGTGTGTCCCTGAATCTCAAGGGACGTGTGTATCAAGCTACAGTGCGGGCTGTTTTGTTGTATGGCTGTGAGACTTGGCCTGTTCGAGCAGCGGAACTGAGACGTCTTCAGGTGTTCGACAATCGTTGTCTCAGAACCATAGCTCGTGTGGGACGGTGTCGGTGAATCCGTAACGAGGCAGTTAGAAAACGAGTTTTGGGTTGTGCAACGGGTACTTCCATTGAAGAATGTGTCCAGCACCAGAAGCTGCGTTGGTTGGGACATGTGTTGCGCATGCCTAATCATCGTTTGCCGAAGAGAGTGCTATTTTCCGTGCCCAATTCAGAGTGGCGTAAGCAGAGAGGTGGCCAACCCTTGACCTGGCAGAAGGGTATGAAAGAAATCACGAAACGCTTGGGTGCTGTCGGTGCTACTCGCCTTCCAGGATGGGGACCGCGTGATCCCCAGTGCGCCTGGTTGGAGACGCTGCAAGATATGGCTGCCAACCGATGTCAGTGGCGATCTTGTTGTCAGTTTCTATCCAGATTGCCTGAATGAGTGTTTGGAGGTGTGGGCACCTCGGAATGATTGTAGTAAGCTAGCAATAAGTCCCCTCCCCGTCCATCTTTATTCTTTTTCTTCACAATAGGGCTTTCAAATAAATCATGGTTGTACGGCAGCGAAGCACCGGTGTTCAGCACTGATGTCATGCTGTCGATGATGATGATGATGATGATGATGTACAGCAACTTGAGGAGGGTCAAGAATTCCTGGGGAACACCTCTGCTCAGTAGACACTGAAAAAATAAATCGTTCAGCTGTAGCACTCTTTCGGTGCCCAACTGCCAGGCCACCAGTAGGAAGCACGAAGGCTGGGACACAGTGAGGTTGCCCAAGTCTAGACAGGGAAAGTCGAGAGTCAGAGGTCGGATTCGAACCACGGATCTTCCGGTCAGTAAATTGGCGCTCTAACCACTGAGTCATCTCGCCCACCAGACATTGTCAATGGCTGGAGGTCCGCAGAGTCAAAGCTAGCTCCCAAGTCAAGGAAGACCAATACCCTTGGCTGCTGGGAGCAGTGTCGCTGTCCCGGATGGTGAAAATATTATCGTTGCGCCCTCTTGCAGGAAGTAAACCAGCTTCAGAGTTCGCCGGTAAAATTGCACCTTCTTCGCGCCGCCGATAAGCGTTTTGGTTTCATATTCAATAGACAGGGAAGCCGACTAGGCCGACTAAGCCGACTGAGTGCTCTAAAAAGCCACTTACATGGATTCTTAACCTTCCTGTTAACCTCACATGACGGCACATGCCCATATAAGAAACCTAATATGAATTTCCCGTTTTCCTGATAACTTCACATAGCAGTGAAGTCAACGTAATTGGAATTTTCTCCAAGATGTTCACCAGTGGGCTTGGCAGTTCCACCAGAGTAAAATGCGACCTCGAAAAGCAAAATCCCACACCGAATATAGAGTGGTACTCCTCGTATGGAGGACAGAGTTGAACAAGCCCGTAAACACTACAGATTCATTTCTTTTAACACATAGGTTGAATGTAAATCAGCAAATCAGTCGAAATAAAACATATACCTTTTGCAATTCCCACAGGAGCAAATGGAACGGAGCTCCGTCCTCCATTTGCTAAATAACATTACATGTTCACTTAGTTTTGAAGTGGAACCATTTCATTCCCTTAAGAATTAATATTCGCTTTTTGTACCCATTCGTCTTTGTAGAAAATCTTAAGGGTGCTACAGTTCCTGGTCGTCACCAGTACCTACAGCAAGTGGCCGGAGAACCTGGGTACCAGTGCCACAAGTACAAGGAAAAGTAACCGGCCTGCATCCCAGTGCTGTCGCGGGTGGGCTGTAATCAATGATTATTCGTCCCCATTCCAACCACAATCGAATAGCTCATGGGATGATGCGTAGGGGCCTGCGCGTTCGCATCACCGGTATAAAAACAGAGGGACTAGTGGTGATTTCGCGGAGGTTATTGCTGACACCGGACGCGGATTTACCTGGTGTAGTGTTTCCAGCTGTCTTCTGACATGGGCTCCGAGCGCCGCACAGCAGAAAACCCCGGTTCGTAACTAAAGCAGCGGAGTCCCTACCAGGGCACACATTTCGCCGGCGAGAGCGTTATACAATGTCCTAAACTACTCAAGCAAGTAGGCACTATGGAAGGCCTCACACGGGCGTGCACTACAACCATGACACTGGGTTGACAGAATCCGCATACTATTTCGACGGCTACAAGATAACCCACGGTGCCGAAGCAAAGGGAAGTTTTTGAACGGAAGCTCACACACAAAATGCCCCATAACCACCTACAGGCTCAACACGCATGTGATTCGTCAAGAGACGTGCTACTGGCCGACCCAGCGTCAACCTGAGCTCTGATTGGTCCGAAATGAGGGGCAATCAAGACTAGCGAAATACACTCATCTGTAGACCACGACACTTTTTCTTATAGATATCAGCTTCCATTAAGTACAACATTGTCAGAAAACAGCATGAATTGTGGAGTGATGCGAGGGCCATCTCTGTGGATTATTGCCTTTCCCAGCTGTGCATAACTAGCCTGTGGACAATACAGCGTCAGGAGGTGACTGTAAGTAAATTGCCAGCACTTTGTTATCATTTCTATTAGGGATATGAATTACCGTAGGTGTAATACGTCATAAAACGGTCATCATGAAAACAGTAACCGTTGTCACCCACCTCGAATTCTTATCGTACCTGCTAGGCCCATGACTATGTGTGACGCTGATTATGAGGCCTCACCTATAAACGGCAACCTAATTCAATGGCCAGTGACGGCCTTTCATACTCATAGCTGTACGCGTTTTCAATCATCTCGAATGCTTACTGTAACTGTTAGACCCGCGTCCATGTGCGACGCCCCTTATGAGGCCTCACCTATGCACAGTAACACAATTCAGTGACCAACGACTGTCTCTCATACTAATAAGTGTATTAAATATCGCTTATTTTCGCTACGTGTAGTAAACATCAAGCCAATATCTATGCGGAGCGGTGAAAATAAGTCCTCAGCTATGCGTGGTATCCTAATCTAACCGCTAACGTTTTCTGTTATACTCATAACTGCGCTCGATATCGCACACCTTTGCAACTTATCGTAGTTGCTAGGCCTGTATTTATGTGCGACGCCCAATATGAGGCCTCATCTGTGCCTAGTGGGCTAACCCAATGGCCAACGGCGGCGCGTCATACCCATAACCGCACTCTATGTCGCCTACTGTGGCTGATTATAGTAACTGCCGGGCCCGTACACATGCCTGTAATTGACTAATACCCCAAGTATACATAATAGACTACTCCAACGGCCAGCGGCGGTCCATCATATCCATACAGGTCGTCAGTCTGCCAACTTCATGCCCACAACCACCTTCAACAAATCATGTTTCTGTTTACTGGTTACATCGGCACAAAAGTACTGTGCGGTAATCCAGTTCTCAGTTTCACAAAGCCGCTTTTACTCGAAAGAGTTTAAAACGTACACTGAAACAGAGTTAAAGTGGTTGACTCACCAAGTGCCTAATAAATCCTTTTGTCCATGATTCTAGCTCGGTGTCCAAGCTGAAGCAGTATCTTACTGTTATAAAGGTAAACGCACTACTTGCTCACATGGTTCCACTGGCGATAATGAGGGAGCCGTTCGTACTTTGATTATTCGATAGCCGGATTCGGCAAAAATATGTCTTTGCGGACAGCTTGAAATCCTGGATTTCCAATACCAATGCCCTCCAAATGGATGTAAACGCCTCAGAGCAGTGGTCGTTGGGTTAACATCTTCCTCTTAATGACGAAAAGTGCGTCTATATGTCATTTGGAGCGGACTCAGCGAACGCCTTTGTCATGCATGCTGAGAAAGAACTAGAAGACATCACGGGGATAGATGCCAAAAAAGCTTTGAGTCTCTGGCTCTATTCAAACATGTCCTTATCACTGCATCATGAGGAATCGGCCCAAATGCATTCGCCGTTCTATGGACCTTCTTCAGCATTACTCGCATGGACTTCCAAATACTCTATAGGGCCTATGTCGGACCGCTCCTTGAATGTGTCAACCACGTTGTCTACTCAGGACGTACGAAAGACCTAACCCTTACTGAGCGTGTCCAGCGAGCTGCTACGAAAATGGTTGCCAGCCTCAAATCCGTGGACTACGAAACGCGTCTCGCGGTGCCTGACCTATTTCCCCTGGAGTATCGTCGCCTCCAAAAGGACCAAATTTTTACTTGTACCCTGTTTGAACAAGGCTTGACCAACAGGTTTTTGCCGTTGACCCGGCGAGCACACGGTGGGGGCATGGTTAGAAGATTTTTAAACTCAGAGTGCACACACTCATTAGGCAGAATTTTTCCTCATTTAGGGTGGTAGCTGCTCAGAATAACCTTTCACAGACGGTTGTCCATCCTCCCTCTAAAACCCAGTTCAACGCGCTTTTAAACACTTATGCGAGTCCTTGCGCTGGCAAGCATGATGTCCCGCGATGAGAATTTAAAGAGCGGTGCCACACCCTCTTTTACTGGTGCCTTTCTGGTGAACGACAGCCGCCGAACAGCAAGAGGAAAACCAGCTCGGGAAACTTAGACGAAAGCCTCGATCCTGTATATCAACCCGTGAATCCGGGAATGCAATATTGGGTGCGGCGAATTCAAGGCTCAAGAGGGGTTTATAGTTGTCAGTCGTAAGGCTAGGTGTAGAATTGAGCCGTAGGATCCAAGTGCCGTGTGCATCCTCGAGCAGGCAATCTTGGATGCAACCTTAATGAAGACCTAATGAGTGGGGGGTACTTGGTGTAAACTTTGCTCATTTAGAGCGCTAAATCCTAACTTTACTCCACTTTTGCTTCCCGGAACCAATACCACGTAGCCTAATAGACTTGTAGCCATCCCATTCTCAGCCGCAGTAGCAGTCTCGTCCGCTAAAGACCACGTTCCGGGAAAACGATATCTGTATTATTGCAGTTTGGCCTATCAGATGTCTCCTTAAACTCACCAAGGTTTTCTGGTCTCACCCCATTCCCTTGCATTCCAAAGCTTCGAACTTCGGCAACAACCGGTTTGGACGCCCTGTTTGCTGTTACCCACAACGTCTGGCCAGTGATTTACATCCACAGAGATCCCCAATCGGACCAGAAAAATACCTACGCTATTTTGAAGGCTTCGTCCCACCTCTGCGAAGTCCCTTGACCGAATTCCCTTCCCCGCTGCCCACCGAATTGCACATCCCAACCAAATCATTTCAAACATGTCGGCTGCTACGGGGCTGTCCAGAAACCGACGTATGTCAGTGCAATGATGGCACGACACTGCCATACTCGGTCTGATAGCCCACACGCAACTACTCCCTTCCTACTCTTGACTGTACCCTCTCATCCACTCGGTCCACTACCTGCAACTGGTGGCTTGTGACGTTGTGGATCTGGTAGTGCGCAGAGGGGCCAAATCCCCGTCTGGTGGTGGAGTGCGCCCGACAAGGCGAGTTGCCCTACACAGTTATGCCACGGTGTACCTTTATATCCCAAAGCCTTCACGGGGGGTTTGCCCATCGTCTATGGTTGTGAAACTAGCATTTGATCTCCGGAACTCCAATACGAGCACTGTTCTATACGTCTCTAGCCGCTGGTTTGGACTCTTCCAGTTTATTTCATTTAGTTGAAAGCGGGATAAAATACAGGCAAACGAAAGGGGACCCTTTGTCTGTTTTAGAAATATGCCCGGGCTATTCTGAGGATACGTTATGACGCTCGTTACTTATCCGGACGTTCAAAGCTGTTACCACCTTCTTCTTACTTAAGGTTACATCAAAACAAACCCGCTACTTCAGCCAAATAGAACACACACGCCCGTCTTATCTGTTCTCGGGAATGGTTACATATAAAACACACAGGCTTCATGAATCCCTCAATACTATGACTCACAACCATCTTGTTTCTATCAAAAACCACCCGTTAATCAAGCCTGGCGACTGTCACTTGGTGACTGGTAACCACACTCCAATCTTACTCTTTATTTCACGTAACAATTTCCATATAAAGCACAGCACTTAACCATTGTCTTGAATGTTCTCTCTTTATCATTCCCCCTTTGACTGTTGCTCCTCTTTACAGTTATCGCCCCTTCGCACAATTAAACCCCTCAGATGAGACCACCGAGCCTAAATCTCACACCTCTACATATGTAACGAATCTTTTGACTGCCGGTTGCTAGTCCCTTTTTGCAGTTCTACGTCGGTCAGCTCTCCATGGTGCCAAAACTATGCAATTACTCCCACCCTGACCTTGAGTCTACTGATCGTTTGCGCTCCGTGCAAAGCATGAGGTAAAATTAGTACCTCCAGTGCAAATGACTCTCTTTGCTATCTCAGTGCGTTGAATACTGTCCAAACAAATGTGCAACGCTGTTTGTTCTGTGCCTCTTATACTTTGCTGTCAAACGCAGACAGGCCGTTTTTGCCAGGTCACAACACAAATTAATATCTATATTGACTTATGTATCCAGTTTTCGCCATCACATTTTGAATTTCTTATCCATATTCTACAAGTTATTTGATACCTCCCCGCACCCATCGGGCTCTACCAATCTCATCTCATTCCTTCACTTTCCCAAACTTCGTTTTTCAAAAGTGACCTCCCCAAACACAACGCATGATTGGTATCCAGTCCTCCTGTTCATCACTTGGCTCACCGCATTGACCTGTAAATAAACGGAAGTTATTTGCGACCCTTAAAAAGCTTGATTCTACATGTATTCATCTCAAGAACCGGTCCGCATATCGCTACCCACAGAAATTCGCATCCTCTCTTAGACCACCCCGTCGTACGCCACCCTCCTACACCCCGTCCCATTGCTCAAGTTTTTTGGTTTCCCACGATTTACAACATTATACTATGTGATAAGTCTGTCCCCATCGTCTTGCTTTTCTTTGCGACGCTCAACTTTCAACAACTTGATCACGCTATATTTGGTAATCTTAAAGATCGTGCTGAAGAACTACAAACAAACTTGGAGGCGGTAAAATTCAAGGGAAATTATAGTCAAAAAGTTTTTCCAAAGGTGTTAATCAGCAAATCCCCTGAGTTGAACAACTTGTGGTTTGCAACATCCATTTGGTGCTCAACTCACAGACGCTGAATGGCTCGAAATAGGAATGCCGCATTTCTTTCTCAAGGAAAGCAGTCAGAGCGAAAAACAAATGCTTAGGCAATGAATAACAAGATTACATATTTTAAGTCAGCCTCAAAGCTGAAACCATGTTATCCCTAAAAGATCAGGAAACTGCTCAATTTCCGGTTAACCTGTCTACAGTTTCATTTCATGAAACACTATTTACTTTTTACACTATGTGGAACATTTAAAAACTTCACAAAGAGGCCAGCCGTCTTATATCTTTCTTTCTCATGAAAATGAACGAAGGACGTCCAACAGCCAGTATTTATCACTTGTGCATCTCCTCCGCCGAACTAAGGTGAGAAATGCCTCCAGCTTCACTAGAGGCCATCCACAACAAGCAACTAAGGCCTAATCTGGTAAAGGCTTTTCTGCCACAAAAACCGAGGCAGCTCTGGTTCAAGGCAAATAAAACCAAGTAGCCAGCTCGCGGTGGGTTAGCCCTTCTCATTTTCGGAGGCTAAAACGCTCTCCATCAGTGGGAATCCTCGGTATAAGATCCTTCATTGTTTGTTTCACAAACGCTCAAGGATACTACAATAATCATGCTTAACCCGTTCACTACCACAAACAAAAATGTCTGTTGATCCACTTGGTTATAAAAGTAATCTAGCTGAAAACTACGACACCTTGCTCCCAGAGCTCATTGGTGGGACATAATAATAATAATAATAATGTTTATTTCCAGGTAGCCTGTGGCATACCTTCAGACATGCTCATAATGTTACAGCCAGAATAGGAACATGATTGATGAGGCGTGTGGGTACCGGGAACTCCGTGAAACACGGACGGTGTCGTAAACAGTGGGCATTATCCATAGTAGACCTGATCACGCCTGAGGCGGCATGGGTTTTAAACCAAAATTGCAAGCGCTGTTCCTTTCTTATGGGGAACATATCAGACAAGACAAGATACGATCGGTAAGATTTGAAAGTTTAAGGCAAATACAATACGAGGGAAGGCATAGCAAGAGGCTCCCCGCCTGGTAAAAAAACTTCAAACTGCAGAAAGTGTGGAACCCAAATAACGGCTCTGAAGAGGCAGCAGAACTACCACGATCTGGCCGGCTAATGTGAACTGAAGCCCAAAATCGTCACTGAGGTTCCATGACCTTGAGCTATTGGGTGTATGGCCAGAGTCACGAAAAGGCGCAAGTGAGGATGGTGAGGTGGGTGAATTTGCAGTACCGATAAATGATAGGAAACTCAGAATCACAGTGTGCAGTGAACCTGGAGAGACTCGTTAGTGTTGCTGTTGGTGCGGGTTCCTATGTGAAAGTTCTGTGGGAGAAGGAGTTCACGCAAACGCACAAGAAGCAAAGCGAACTGCACAGAAAATGAGGAGTACAAAGAAAAAAACACCGGGTTGTTCAGATCCAACGGAATGTTCAGCAGGTCGGAATGAACGCCTCCCAGAGGCGGCTAGGGCCAGAGACGTTGCTTCGGGTTGCAGGTAATAAAACGAGTAGGGAGAGGGCACAGTCAAAATTAGGAAGTAAACAGTTGCGGATATGCTTTCAAACTGAACCGAGACGGGTCCAAGACCGTCAGTAACAAACAGAGGACAAAGATGCTCTTTTTACTTTTTGAATTTAAAGACCAGGCGCAAAACTACCGGCGATGTGCGATGCACCCGCGCTGCTGGAGGGGTGGCAGGTGCATGAACGCACCGTGATGCAACGAAACATGCGACAATTTCTGCAGGGCGTACCGGACAAACACACGAGGTTTTTATCCCTCATGCATGATACCAGATCTGCAAGGTGTAAAACCACTCAAGCAGTCATAAATGCGGTTTGTGCATTGGTAGAATACACAATCCACCATTTTTTTCCGGTCCGGGGGAACGCAAGGTCAGTAAAATCAGCTCAGTCAATTTGAACAAGCAAACAGCAAACAAACGCTGGTAAAGGCAAATCGCGAAGGAGGCAAGTGAACTGACGGTTGTTAATGCGACAGTCGGAATGGAATGGTGATGTACAGGGCGAGTGCACTATGGCGAAACGGCGGTTGAAACTAAGTAGACTCACTGATGTCACTGTTGTAGAGAAGTCAGGTTCAAAGGATAGTTTGTATAAGGAGATATTGCCAACGGATAAAGCCAAAAACACTGTAAATTGAACTTGTGGATGGGTGAACCGAATTTTCGGTGGGAAGCCAGGCACGTTGAATCCGAACAAAAGGTTTGGCAGGTTAGAACGAACTCGTCTTAAAAGCGGCTAGGTCGAGGGGAAATTTTTTTCGTGGTTGTACTTGCGTGCCTGAGATCACGGTCGAGGGTAGGAAGAAAATGGTTGCGGGATTGCCGTCAGACTGGGTGTGGCAGTGCCGTGCCATAATTGCACTGACATACTTCGGTTACTGGACAGTCCCGTAATGAATGTCAAGGACGCAACAGTCGGAGAGGGGAGGAACACTACTGTGGTGGTTGGATTTTTGTTAGACAAACGTCTAACACAGTCAAAGCCAGGCCGATGTGGAGTCAAGGGTAATTATGATTTAGTTGGAGGACCATTTATGTGTAGACCGGGGACCAGCGAAATTGATGGCATGAAGGCCGTACGGAACGATTACAACAGCCACTGCGGAACTTAGAAGCTTCGGAAGAAGGAGGATGAGGAAAGGATAGGAAGATAGCATTAGCGTTTGTTGTGTACCGTTAGGCATCAGATAAAACGGCGTCCATTACAAAATGATAATCCAAAGTAGACAACGACAAGTCAAATACCTACGAAAGGGTGGATTTTTGTTGTTGGCTGACGTAGTAGCCAAGACATAGCTGAGGTTACCGGTGTGGTATGAGGACACAACAAATCACTATTTGCGGGAATGTACAAGCAAGCGAGCAAGCAGGCCAGTCGTTGGTTTAGATGGGGCGGGCGATTACATGGTAAGTTAAGCAGGCAGCTGAAATGGTTTTTATCCCAGCCAGGGAATCCAATCAGAGGGTTTCCGTTACGCAAACTGTGGGACGGTGTTTTGAATAAGGGCAGCAGAGAGATAGTGATCGGTTGAGCGGTAGCTTCCGAGATAATAATAGCAATAGTGGCGATAATAATATGTTTATTTCCCAACCTGTGGGGAGCGTGCCGATTGAGCCATGATCGGGTCATTACAATCTGGACGTGGCAGGCAACAACACAACGGAGAGGAAGTTACAACAAAAGGAGCATGCTTATTACTTGAAGAGTCACCGCAGTTGTGGGAACCGAAAAAAACGAGGAAAATGGGTATGAGGTATTGCTGGTTCAAAGGTAAGGCCGTTCGACCTGAACTAAAACCGAAAACCGTTGCTAGCCCTGAGTGACCTTGGGCTATCGAGCAAATGGCTAGGATCACAAAAAGCGAAAATAGAGATGGAGAATGGAGAATTCGATCTGGAGACAAATGGCAAGATCTGTCCTAAGAGTATAGTTTAAATTGAAGCTGAGCAGACTCACCGGTGTCAATGTTGTGTGGAAGTCTGGTGTGAAGGTAGTTTTGATGGAGAGGCAGCGCCAGTGCATAAGGGCAAACGAACACCGTAAGAGGAATTGAACTTGTGGAAGAGGAAACCCGAAATTACGGCAGGAGGTTAGGTTGGTTAACTCCGAACGATAGGCTCAGCGTTTTAAAACAAGGCGGTTGGGGCCAGGTAAAGAATTCGTTTGTAGCTGCGATTACAAGCTCAAGTGGGCGAGAGGTTGCGGTCAAGATTCTGGAGAAAATAGTATCGAAAGTGCCATCAGGCTAGGTATGGCAGTGCCACGCCATCATTGCTCTGACATACTTCGGTTTTTCCTGAACAGTCCCGTAACGGTCTTCAGCGTTGCCGCGATCGGATAGGGGAAACGCATTTCCATGGCAGCTGGATCCGGGTTAACGAGGGGTTGACACTGGTAGAGTCGGGCCGATGCAGAGGCACGGAAAATTTCCAATCAGTAGGAGGACCATGTGGGTGTAGACTGGGGACAAGCCAGGTTGAGTGAATAACGGTTGCTCGGGGCGTTTGCGCAATTATAGCCGAAGTTTGAAGCTCGGGAACAGGAGGAATGAGGTAACACCTTGGGCGTGGTGAAGAAGTGAAGCGCACCCCGTTACAGTGATGATTTAATATGCAATCAATGAAGTCAAACATTATTGCATGTCATGGCCAGTAACAATCTTCCCTTATCCTCACCAATTCCACAAATATACCATCAGGGTACCCGATGTTGATGAACAGATACTTCAGTGTTGAGTGGTTAGCATACAGAAGTTGACGTACTTATTTTGGATTAACTCAACAAGGTTCTCAATCAACCGAAAAAGTAACGTATTAAGGAACTTTTTGTACTGACCCCTTCAGATGGTTACGACAATTCCAGAGAACTTATTGTTTTGCATTTATTCCATATTTTGGTCATATTCACACCACTCTCGTTTAACGTTCGTCCTCCTGTTCTGGCGTAATTATTACGGTGAGTCCACACCAAAGGGAAGCACTGTACTCGAGGTTCGCTCTTATTAGAGCTCATCAGCAGTGCATATCCAGTGGCCGTGCCGGGATTTGAACCCCAGACATCTGACATGCGAGGCGAGCGTGTTACCACTACTCCACCAACGCACGTTGGACGCATCTGAATTTTCACGTCTGAACAGGCGAACGTGTTCACACTTGAGCGATGTGATTGGTGTGCCCGACCCATCGAATGACGACACAGTAACTGTCCTGGTTGTGACGATCGATTGACCCGCCAGTCAGGACTTCCCAGTCAGGTAGCGTGACACACGCTTGAAACCCAGTGGAACGATATGTTGGTTGCATTTGGGGTTTTGCGGGATACGTATTTTGTTCATATTCACACCACTCTCGTTTGAACGGTCGTCCTCCTGTTCTGGCGTAATTATTCCGGTGAGTCCACACCATATTTGTCTGCCATGGGTAAGTTATGCCCGAATGATCTGTAGCTCGCGTTTTTTGTACTCTTTCTTTGTTTTCTTTCGATGTTTTCTCTTCGTCTTTTGAAAAGTCGATCTTTGAAGAAATCTGCTTTCGGTTGGTGGAGTGCGATTAGCACCTTGACGTGCAGTTACGCCCAGCAGGCCAGCTAATTAGGGCGGTCCAGGTCAGTATGCGTGCACATCTTTTCATTTAAGTTTGACTCTCACGCTTTCATGAAGTTTGCTTGCCACCTTACGTAACACTACGCCACAGACTCATTGGGAAGATCATCAGTGCATTATGCGAGGTATCCATGTGGTCTCTATCCAAAAAAGATGTCAAAACGCTTAGAGAGGCCTGAAAACCCTTCAAGGAAGTGGTGTGGGATAATAATACCGTCTAAAAACGTGTTCAGATGTTCTTCTTTTCAGGAAAAAAAGGTACGCAACACCTGCTAATTAACTGCTCCAACAAATCCGTAAAGCATTTCCGCCTGTGAACGGAAACCCCATCCGCTGTGAAGAAATTTTCCTAGAAACGTAGTAGCAGGTGCCCGGAACTATCTAACAATGTGAAGTTGAGAAGAACCTACGTCATCCAATTCCAGTTCCCAATCCAAACTCCCGGAAAGACCTGTATGGCGCTGTTTTTAATTCGGCGTTTTTTCCAGCAAAGCCTGCGCTGGATACATTCTTCAACCTACTAGTGACTGAAGCGCCATATTCACGTTTTCTGCCATTGAGGGTAGGCTTCATTACGGGCATTGTGCGTTAACGAGCTGCACGATAGTAGGCTGATTCACAGCCCGGTGCAAGGCGTCCAGGCAAACGGTATTCAAATGTCCATTTGTGTGGACTTTGTATTGGACATTGTTTAGTGCTTTGAACTTCGGCAATGCCCGATTTGGAGGACCTGGTTAGCTGTTACCCACTCCACCTGGCCTGTGATCTACAAACACAAGATCCCCAAACGGACCAGAAAACCCTGAGATCTCACATCGGCTTCGTTCCACCCTGTTTCCTCGACCAGCCTGAAATGAATCCCGCTGCACAAAGTACTGCACACCCCAGCCCATCGCTTTGAATGTGACGTCCGTTACGGGGCTGTCCAAAACTGAAGCATGTCAGGCCAATGATGGCACGGCACTGCCACACCCACTTTGATAGCAAACACGCAACTATTCCATTCCTTCTCTCGAACGTGCCCTCTCGCCCACGCGTTCCATTAACTGCAACTACGACAAACTCCCCACCTGACCCCAGCTTCCTCCATGACCCATTCATTGAACCTGCTGAAATTTTGGTCCGAATTTAACCATCTTTGTGTTTCTGTGCTTCCCACAAAATCTCGATAACTTTCTATTCAGTTCGCGTTCCGGCTCGTGTGTTACCAACATCTCACTCTTCCAAGGAACTATTATGCCCGACTCCACAACAGCGACACCAGGGAATCACTACAGTTTAGCTGCATACCATGTTTTTGAGATCCCTGTTACCATTTACCCGCTTTGCTGGTCGCTCCATTTCATTATCACCACATACGCTTTTTGTGACCCTGGCCAGGAACCCAACAGTCCAAGGCCGCGAGGCCTGCCTGAGCGGTTGTTTTGGCTTCAGTTCAATTTAATCGGCTGGACGACGCCAACTTTGCTGCTTCACCGGATCTGATGTTCTGGTTTCTGATCTTCCACGGCTTACATTTCTATTGTCATGTGTCAGGCAGGAAGCCTCTTGTTTTGCCCTCCCTCGGTTTGTTTTTGCCCGCCACCCTCAAATCCTGACGATCTGACCTTGCTCAACGTTCTCTTCGATATACCAGCTTCCCTGCTCGTGCCGGTTTAGTGGTAACCACGTTTACATTGAATACAGCTCACCCCCAATGGGGCTGTTCTCTATCCCCACCCAAAACTCCCTGTACTCACAGTCCCCGCCAGTTATGCCTTTATCCTGACTGTAACCTTATGATCATGCAGGACGAAGTGCCCCCCACAAGTTGGGAATAAACGTTATTATTAGTATTAATTTCCGGGTCAAAGGGGTCAGTGACTAACACCTTTATTTTTGTCACTTTCAACCCAGGAGGCAAATACCTACAGTTGCGTTAGGGCACGGCCATCAATATGATCCTTCTAACGGAAGGGAATTCCGAATATAAGGGCAACGCAAGACGACGTCTAAATTGGTCTTAAACTTTGTTTGAGACCAGATGGGGCACCATATTTTAGATAAGCTGTCCCGCTCACTTGAACTTCACAATGGGAGAGGCCGTTATCATGGCGACTTGCACGTCTCAAGCTTAAACTGCCCCAGCTTTTGTCGTTTGGATGAACTGTAAAAATTGATCCCGCGAAACCTTTTTGAAGACAAGTGGGTTCTTATTCAGCAAATACGAAGGAATCAAACATTTCCAAGCCATATCTTGTTCCACAACCCAAAGAACAGTAGCCGTTCCGTGGCCGTTCCGTGGCCGTGACTTCTTTATAACCGATATAACAGTAGCCTGTCCGTATTAACTGGTTGGGTACCTTAGCTGCTATCTGGCATATAGGTTCATGGTATGGTAGATTTTGTGGGCGTCACTCGAGGGACGGGACGCACGGCCACACTAAAGATTGTGTACACCATGTGTGCAGTTTAATCACAGTAGGATGCGTGGGACAAAGTGGGTGCTAATCAAACAGCGGGATCCTTCGCTGTATTCACTCTGAATTTTATGACCAAAGTACCTAATTTTATAATAAGATTTTGGTCTAACGCCAGGCAGTTCGCTTATGTTCATTTGTTGGCACCATTGTTGCACCGATGCACTGCTATCGACACCAGATGAAAGGGTTGAGATCCATGTGACTTTTGGCAATTCACCAGCATGAAGTCGAAGGACGAACGACCTCAAAACAGAACCCCGAGAGGTGACCCTGGTCATTGGTTGCGGCTCACCGGATCAAGTCAAACCAACTTCGAAAGGAAAGCTCCGATATCAAATACCGTAGAGCGCTGCCACTTGAATGCCGTACGCTTGGAATTAGTGGGTTCGCGGAATGTCGAAGAATCCTTTATAACATCAAAGAATAGAGCATCTAAAGTGAGCCCGTCACAAGTTGCTTTTTCTGCTGAACTGTCCAAACAAACGAGAACGTTAGTAAGTCATAGTGGCTCGCTACCACTCCGTGTTTCTCTAGGATATTTGCTGGTGGTTAGTTGCTTCAAGGCGGTGTCAGTTTTGGGTAGCGGAGATTCTTACTTGCATAAAATGCTGGTTTCTCAAAAATGAGTTGCCCAAATACGTTTTGCATTTCGTAGCGGAGGAATAAGGAGGAGGACCGCATTTTGTAGATAACTTAGTCGTGCAGGGTTCTGACAGATAGGAGAAGCACTAAGAACATCCTAATTCAGAGTCGATTTGTTTGAAGGAGTGTAAAACAGATCAGACTGAGTGAATTTCTCTGACTCTTCAATGTCTGTTGTACAAATTTATCAAGATGTTTCTTAGCGATGAGTGATTTCAGAAACCAAGAAACAGACGAACAACTAAAATTAAATTGGTGTCACGATGTGTTAGAGCTTTCCAGCTTTCCTAAATGGAAGAACACAAAACAATCACTGTAAGAGTTCTCAACTTTTCAGATTCTTATTCACGACTCATCTGCCACCTAGTTCTCTACGGATTATATACGGAAAAATATGTATGAATACCCCCTCAGAGCAGTCCACCCAAGAGGGACCACTCTCCGGGAGAAGCCGAGCACCCTATCCTCCTTAGTATTCTACTTTCAGTGGATTAGTAAACACCAAAACCAATGAGTAATGCCGTAATTTGGCTTTTGCACGGATACTAGTTCATATAAAGCTGAAGCCAAATAATAATAATAATGTTTATTCCCAAATTTTGGGTGACATACCGTCTGGCATGATCATACGTTTACAGTCAGAATAAAGCATGACTTAGGGATTTGCGGGTAGTGCGGATTGCGCAAAAAGAGGACAATGACATAAACAGTGGGAAATATCCGATGAAATAATAATAAAAGGTTGCTTTCCCAACTTGTAGGGAACAATGGGCATGAGGTCCGACTAGTTCAAAGACATGAACATGGCATGAACTAAAACTGAAAACCATTGCTGGCCATGAGTGACCTTGGGCGGTTGGGCAAATGGCCGGAGTCACAACGAGCAAAAGTGGAGATGGAGGTAGAATAATTCGAATTGGGAGCACATGGCGAGTTTTTTGTCTCAAAAATGTGGTTTAATCTGAAACTAAGCAAACTCACTGGTTGCACTGTTGTAGGGAAGTCAGTTGCAGCAGATAGGTTGGATGGGGACGTGGTGGTAATGCATAGGGCGAACCAAACATCGTATACGGATTTGAACTTGTGGAAGAGGCAAGCCGAAATTGTGGCAGAAAATCAGGCTAGCCAAATTTGGGCGAAAATTCATCGGGTACGAAAGAACTCGTCCTAGAGACGGGGCCGGTTGAAAAATTTGCTCGAAGTTGCGACTACAGGCTCGATTGGGCGAGGGGTTGCGGTCGAGATTTTGAAGAGAATAGTTGCGGGAGTGCCATCACACTGGGTATGACAGTGCCATGCCATCATTGCACTGACATGCTTCGGTTTATGGACAGCCCCGTAACGGTCGTCAAGGGTGCCGCGATCGGAGAAGGGATACGCAGTTCCTTGGCAGCTGGATCTGGGTGAGACGAAGATTGACACAGAGAGTCAGACGGATGCAGGGTCACAGATAATTCCCCTTTCGTCGGAGGGCCGTGTGAGTGTAGACCGGGGACCAGCCAGTCCGAATGAATAACAGCGTTTGGGCAACTGCAGATGTTGCCTGTGATCCAGCACTTGCAAAATATGGAGCCTCCTTCATTCCGGGAACGACGCTAGCCGCCAATGCTGTAAAATTTATCCAACAAACATGGACTGAAGCTCGACGTTTCCCAAGATTCCTCATGGCGCCTCCTGATTTTACGTGTAATCAAGCATCATGATACAACTTATTGGGCATGGGTCTCAACTCATTTTTGAGATCCAAATATGTTTAATGTGCGACAGTGGCTGGAAAACGCTTTTATATGCCTTCATCCTGACAGATATCCTAAAGCTGTAATGGTCTTATGAAAGTGTGTCCTGTAAGAACAAATGCGTTGGTCCAGTCTTCTCAAAAGCTGCACTGATCACAGGAGATGTACTCATCAAACGAATAGGATTCACAATAGCACAAGATCGTGAACGAATCAAGAGAATTCGAGTTTTCCTCACACCTGCTCAAAAAATTCACAGGTCTATTGCGAGAACTGAATAAGAACGTGACTTTGTATGACGTGACAGGGCGGTGCCGATCGTCTTGGATGGCGTAATAGTCACATCACCAGACGGTATTTCGATGGACGGAACAACCTCCTTTTCTAACAGTGAAAGTATTTCGGTCGCCAGATACAGCTTTCCGTTGTCCGTTTTGAAAAATGTCTGGCTATCTCCGGTTAATTAGTGCGAGTTTTCTCTGGAATGCCCACTTTCTAATTCCCGGCCACTCTACTCCAATGTAAATTAACGCGGCCATTACTGAGACCACATAGTGTGGTACGTACTGGAAAAGCAGTTGGAACTGTTTCAACGAAGTACTGTATTTTCTCCTAAACAGTGCCAAAGTTTCAAAAAGCATAGCACAGCGAACAGGGGCTCGACCTGAGCTGAGTGCCTTCCGTTCGCTTCCGGATGGCAAATAAAGTGCATGCATACAACGGCATGCATGTGCCGGAACCACTGTAATCTCTAAATTGTTCCACAGTAACACCACGATACGGCACCATTTATTTCCAAGCAAACGCATAAATCTGAAAACTGAACACAAGTTCTGTGTGAGCGCTGAAGCATTTAATTAGGCCAAAATACTGGGCAATCTAAAACAGAGAACACATAGGACGCTAGATAAGCCAATTCTGTCCGACGAAGATCCAACAATCCGAGAGAGTCTCTGAAATAGTTCCCATTACCCCAATTGAAGGTTTCGAAGCATCGAGGACGCTCGCTCACTGGAAGCAGCGGGGGTCCTTCCACCGAGGAAAGGCAGGTTAAATGAGGTTAATTTCGTTTTTGATTTCCAACTGATTGAGGTCAATCTCTCTTAAATTGCCAAAAAACTGATTGTGAGGGCTGGCATCTTACTGTGTGTTCAAGATACTTTCAAAAATAAATTCCGGTGCAAGTAAAAAATAGTTTAACGATACCAAGTGCCACTGATTTAGATTTTTAGGTCATGCGTCCTGTAGTCTCTGGCTAAAATACTCCAACTAGCCAATAAATCAGGACCTGTGTGTGGGTACTATTTTGAAAAAGGTGGGGGAGACGCATCTTTAACGCAAGTTACTCCCCTTGATAAAGAAATCCACCAATACCGGACACATTTGGCTGAGCTCGAGAAAATATGCTGGTTTTTTAACGATGCTCCCTGAGAAAGTGCAGCAGCGAAAAAGGCCGTAGATACCGCGATGTTGAACTCACTAATGAAGACCACGTGAATAGCAGGATTGTAGCCGAACCAAAGTGCAAGTTGAGAAAAATGGCCATCAAATGGTGGCTTGCCACATCCATCGGGCGCACACCTCACAATGTCAAACTTTCACAGTCGCTTTTGACTTTGTCAAATTCAAATGGTCTGTTATTCGCTTCGGTTTATTTCAAAACTCGGGGCGTCCAACCTTCGGAGACCTGAAAGAGGATGCTGGAATCTTTCAAAGATTTTTTACGGTTGAGGATTAATGACCTTCCATAAAACTATGGAATTTCAATGACAATTACAAGGTGTGCAGTGCAAGTTGATATGTGAGCTTATCCAAAGAAGGGTTATAGATATCTGACCGGTAATTAGTGTGCAGCTGAGAGATGACGTTATTCTATCGATCATAAAGGCGGTGCTGGGAGCCAAGTGCAATACAGGTCGCGTCATTGTAGGTTACAGTGCACGCTGCACTCAGATCACATTCGACACCAGCCACCCGGGTGTGAGATAACTGAAAAATTGGGAAAGCGCGTCGGATGTTTGCGGAACTCTTAAGTAAAGCGAGGCGAGTGATCAAGCCCCAAACAAACAAAGAATTTGTGGGACCGAATATCCTCAGATGTGACGGATGCATCTGAAGGAACTCGGGAACAAAGGCGAAACCGTTTGTGAAACGAATGCTTTGCCATTATGCGTGGTGCCTTAGGCATTCTTGTAACCAACTCAAAATCGGATGGTCAAAACTTCGCGAGGACAGATTAGGAGCCGCAGGATCAGGTTTCCGAGGCACCTATCGAAAGCACGAGATTAACTACCGAACAAACAAGGTAGGGATAACAGGTGAAGGCGGACCGGCGGTGCTTGTTGTCACCACACAGGGGACTGATAACTACCCGGCCCATAAAGCAAATCATCACTGAAGAGTTCACTAGGCAGTATCCTGAAAGACAGCTTGTGTGTGTCTCAGCATAACCGACAGCATAACATCAGTGTTCAAAAATTATGTTTCACTGCAAAGGATTCGGTGCCTTTATGTTATGTCAGGGTGTTTCGTTGCGCATTACAGGTCAGCCTTGCCGCAAAGATTTGTAGGACGTCAAGTTTAATTCAGTGGGCCTCGGGGGCAGTGAATTACTTGCTAGATAGAAGTCGTGTTCAGTAAGCTAGAACAGAGGCCACAATAATCCTCCAAAAT
This sequence comes from Clonorchis sinensis, assembly GCA_003604175.2. Taxonomy (NCBI): domain Eukaryota; kingdom Metazoa; phylum Platyhelminthes; class Trematoda; order Opisthorchiida; family Opisthorchiidae; genus Clonorchis; species Clonorchis sinensis. Next base: position 156,411,881 of record CM030370.1, read on the forward strand.
TATTGTACCAATCTTCTGTAGCTTGCAACAAAGTCTCTTTCCTTTTTACCCTCTCCAAATGATAAGGCGCTACAATCGATTTGTACCCGTATTTTCTTTATACTCATCCAGTGCCCTGGGTAATCCTATTTTACACTCAGACTCGGTTGGCAAGAAATCCTGTGCGAAAGTCGGATGGGTCCTCAATTCTACGGTCGCGAAACCACCAAATTAAACTGAAAGCTCAAGCGGGAGGCGAATTTCTCACGCTACCCAGCTTGCTTGTAAAGTCCTTGTTTTCTGAGAGAGTACTCAAATAATGTCCACACACGGACACACCGCACCGATCGCCGACAGAAACTATTAAATTACTACGGTGACGATTTAACCAGGGCTGGGAGATGAAGGAGCCTGAAGTCACAACCGATCCCCATCCATCGGCTGATTGTCTGAGTGACTTGATCCAAATGATCTCAATATTTTCTGGATTTCCAGTGAACAGCTTGGTTCTGCACCTGTCTGCTCAACCAAATATCGATAGGAATACGTATTCAGTGATGGCTGATTACAAGATGCTCAGTAGACTTACTGGCGTATGTGCTGATGGGAGTAATTGATGCAAGTACGCAAAAAAAATTTTGTTAAACGTGAGAACAATAAAGATAATCAGAAATCACCAACATAAGCATGTCACGTGGAATATGGAATAAGCAACTGTCTGGACTGACAGCCCAACTACACCTTGACACCACAGTTTTCTCGGAACCACAAGCCGGAATACCGACCTTGCTTAGTTTAACTGCTACTTACCAATGATAAATAGCAGCATCCCATTGCACAGGCTTCAAGGTCGCAACGGTGAATATCGAAAATCGTAGCCAATCAAACCAGTCTGTCACGAGCGTGCGGCATCTTCGGCATTTGGACTCTTGCCAACGTACCGGATGAATCGTTTGGGCAACCTCGTGCCGCATGTGTGGTTTGGGTTGCTATGTGGCTTGTGTTAGCTCTGCTGTTCCTGTGCGTCAGTAGCGTGCGTGGTAGCAAAGTCCTCATTTCTGGTACCTCATTTTGTCTATTGCATATACCGGATTTCAGAGAATGTGGTTAACAAGGATGCATTAAATCTTCTCGAAGATATTGAAGAATTTGTAAGTCCTCCAATTGACAACCTAACTCACCTTTTTAGTATGCTCACAAATTCTCGGAAGAGTTCAAGTATGTCACTTTTCAACCCTACTTCCATCCCCTCACGTATTTTAAAGTCATCGTCGGATGGAACGGGACAAGAAAAAAACTGGCTTATGTTCCCTCATGATTAAAGTTTCCAAAAAAGGTTTGCCCAATTAGTATCTTATTCCCTTATCGTGAATTATTAGCAAAGTTTTATTCTTGTTGCGTGTCGGTTTCAATCCCGATGTGCTGGATTTCGGTGCCAGGTAGTGGCTGCACATTATTTCTATTTTTCACAGGCCAATTTCTAAGCCTACACGCGTCGAAGTCGTTTTACGTAACCTTGATGATGACCACTCGTTCGAAGTCGTGGCTGCGTTCGGTAACACCGAAGAGTTTCTCTGGTCTAGGTTCAATCAAACGGTATGGTCTAGTAAATTGTACCAATTTGATTTTAGGTTCTCGCACCTGCTTCTTCTACCTCTTTCAATGTCACGTTCTTGCCACAAAGAGCGGGGGCGAGTGAAGCAACTATCTATATTGCCACATCTCGTGGGTTGTTACGATACCAGGTTTTCGGTTATGGGTATCCTAACCCAAATGAACTGTTTCATACAGTCCATGTGGAGCCGTCCAACAACAACTATGTTGCTATCCTCAATGTGTTCAACCCCTCGATCAATCGTTTGAAAGTACGTCCGCAAACTGTTTATCCTTTGGTGGTAACAGTCTCATATATCTTACTGAGTTGATTTGGCATTTGTATCTTAGTTACTCCACGTTACTCCGATATTTCGCTCATGGAACTTCCTCATCCAGGTGTGGCTCATGCTGGTGCTCGGCGGTGAACGGTTTACACCATCTTGAGGCGGCCCTCGGGTTGCTGTTTCCTGGAACTAGCACTCTGGTTCGCATATTAGCTTCGGTAACATGGTTATATGTCGGTGCAGTTCACGAACATGCTTTTCGTATGATTTCGGCTATCCATCTTCCAGAGCATCCCTGACAGCAACCCTGGTGTGTAACACTGCTGCACTGCTTTCAGTTATTTCATACTTTATACACGCTCTTGTACAAACAACTACACGAGCCGAATATCTTACAATCTCCTGAGGGCTTCGCGGATAGAGGTACAGCAGGTTTCCAATATGCCTCACCTCACCCAAGAAGCCTCCGAACTGTGCTATCAGCCACCGGCCTCCTATATCGTAATACAGACTTAGGGACCCAATCACTGTCCTCTTTCGGGCCCACCTCAGCCAAAGAACCCGGTTTCCCTTTTTCGACAACCAGAAATTCTCACACTTGTTGAAATTTACAGCGCACTACGCTGATATGCACAAATCATTTAGACCATAACACGTCGCCTGTATTCAACGTAAATGTGAACGCCAACGAGAGGGGCCTGTTATGCACCACAGCTACCGCCTTTTCAGAGGCAACCACTGAAAGGATGTGATGACTTTCAGCGTCCCAGTTCTCCGAACTGTCTTTCGAACGAACTGATTAGGCAGCTACTCTAGCTGCATCTTTGGCAATTTCTTTTTTTGACGTATGTTCTTTTTAAGGGCGATTGTAACCTGCTCAAGGTTTCATCTGAGGAACCGTCACCTCAAAAGTTAAATACTGCTTTGGAGATTCGTTTTCACTAAGCCCAGGTACTAAGTGCCTCGGAAAACCGTCAGATCATCGGTTGGACAGCTCAACTTTAAGCATTGCCCGTAGTCTCTCCAACCAGGTCTCATACGTTCAAACCAGATCCTGCTTGTTCATCGACTCTGCGCACGCACCCACTAATTGCAATCCGAACATAGTAAAAGATACATTTTGAAGTTGGGCTGTTAGGATCCAACCTTTTGGAATCTAAAAGACGACGAAAATTCAGTGGATAACTGAAGATAGTCTTCGAGTTCTTACTCTTTTCAACCCTAGCCTCGGGAGTTCACGTATCTGTGGAATAATTTGCAAGATTATTATTATCAGCTACAAGAACCGCGCACTTTAACAGTGATTCTAACTGCCCAAGTTTCGTTCACCGATGATTTGGAGAGGTGGTAGCTGCGCACTACGGCGGTACGTGATATAATTGCTGCGTAAATAGAGGGTTGTCAGTGAACTTTTATTTGGGGAGATTGGAAGGGGAGCTATGCACTGAAGGAAATAGCTTGGATGCACGAGCGCTATTGAGGACGCGACTGGGCTATGTCTGACACTGTCCAATCATTGATGTGTCTCGTCTAGGGGTCCCCATTTAGGGAGACGACAATGATCAGCGCAGCTTCATTTGATGGTAATGCCTTTTCCAATTCGTTACCAAGACATTGTTTGATCTCCCCTGGCTCGTTTCCATTCTTCAGTGGTTCTGCAAAAAGAACCTTTCGAGCACGTCGGTCAACTGGCGTATGGAGTACGTGGCCAAGCCACCGCAACCTATGCAGCCTGACCAGTTTATCTATCGTGAGTGATTCATTTCTCCCGAATACCATTCGACGTACTTCAGGATTGCGGCTACGGAGTTCCCACCAGATTCGGGCAATGCTCCGAAGCCATCGATGGTCAAACAATGAAAGTCCTCGGCGCGCAGCGACCAGTGTAGCGATATGGATCGCACCGCAGCAGTACAAACTCTACTCTTGACGGACAAGATAATGTCACACGCCACAGATGATGCAGGTTCACAAAAGTTGCTCTAGCCCTCCTAATCCGGATAGAAATATAATCTTTCGCTAGACCACCGGGACTGATACAGCTGTCCAGGTAGCAAACTTGTCTACCACATCAAGCGACTCATCCGCAGGCATGAGGCTAGGGTTCGAGTCTATCCAGTCTTACAGTAGCACTTTACGCTTTTCAGGTGTGAAGCGCATGCCAAACGGTTAAACAGCATCATTTAGATTATTTAATATTGTTTGCAATGTCACGGCATCAGATCCAAGAAGAGCTGTATCTGCATACTCGATATCCGTGAGCGGACGCTCCGGTAGGATTTCGACCCCACAAGCATTAGAGGCTGGAAGTGAGTGTTCTATAATCATATCTGTGACGAAATTGAAGAGAAAAGGCGAAATAGAACAGCCCTGTATGACACCACTTGATATGGTGAACTCAGGTGACAGCTTCCCGTAGACCTTCATGCGTTCGGGGGAGTTGGCTTGCAACGGCTGTATTCAGCCACCCTTTGAAGGATAAGATCAGAGAGCACCTTTGATGCCACAGATACCAGGCCAGTGCCCATGTAGCATAATTCATGGTGCTTTTCCTCCCAATCAGGTACGCATAACAGCTAGAGAGTTGCGGTGGACACCAATGACCTGGCTCATTTACGACAGTCGTCGACTCCTGAGTTGTTTGTTTTCCAGTTGATTTTTCCGCCAGCTGATACATCTTCAGTGAAACTCGCCAAGTGTGCCTCGTGACTCGCTATTCTTAACGTGCCTAATTCAGAAAAAGTTTATCAGGCTATTCCTTGCTTCGGGGACTAGAAGATCGCCTGCGATGATGGGCGGCCACACAAATTGGTCAACGTCGAGGAAGCTATATTGTGCGGAGCTTTCCTCGAATATTTGGACGCCCCATCATACTCATCCATCTTGGTCAATTTTCCCGATTATTCCGATTCACAAAGGTGCAGCTCACTGACGGCTCATTTCACGCGACGTTAGTACGCTGCCGAACAAAGTAGTTTCCGTAAGGGTCTTAGTTGCGCCAGCCAAATCTTCATAGTTTGACAAATCGAGAATCATTATACATCAGAACATCCGACCAACACCATTTGCCATGCCACCTTCGTTTCGGTGATAGCTTTGCGGTGCGAACTTACTGACCGGAAGCTTCGCGGTTTGGAGGCAAACCTACTGCTGGGTTGTCGTCTAAGCTTTCATAATTTGGCCTGTTATGTGAATCCACTGGAACAAGCTGCGGTCTTGAATGCTGTGCCGAAAAGCCTGTCAGTCAATGAATTCTTCACGGAAAATGTTGGATCCACAATTCTGACTAAGTGTCACCGCTTGTAATGAGAGCAAACTCGTGAAAAGAAACACAGTACCAAATCCAGACTGTCAGCCTTTCCTTCTTAAGGATGAAGGAGAAACGTCTACTCACTGCTTAACATGACTCATATGGGGCTTTTGAAAGGTGGCCGAAGTGCCTGAGATTTAGCAGATCTCCACTGACATCACGCTTTTCATGATTGTTGTTGATGAGGACCACAGTTTCAGAATCATGTAGAAGTGCATATAGTGAAAACGCTTAGTTTGCATTTTGCTCTACTTAACTAGACACCCTTATAAGGTCAGATATAGGCTTCAATAGCCCATCTTTTTCTTCAGGCAGTCCAATAGGCCTACCGAATGTGCTGGAGACGTTTGTGGTCCTTTTATTTAGTTTTCGGTTTTGTTGTCAGCGAGTTGTCAGTTCATACGGAATCCTCACTTAACTTCTTGTCAATACTTCAGCTAGCATTTGAGCTACATGAATCTGCCTGTAGTTACCATTTCTTTCGAATCTACCTTCCTCATTTTTTTCAGGTGGAATATCTTGCTTTGTGCATATCTCCCACGAACACCTTGGAAATCTCGGATTCTTGTATCAGCCAACCAACCGAATCGTGTGCTCTGGGAAAAAAGTTTTTATACCCGCAGCAGACAACCGAGCTTTTACGAATAGAGATGACCAATAATAATTTTACCTCAATGCGTGGCTTTCTCGTATTGTCCACTTCTGTTGCGTCTGCCTGCATAAGCTCGCCTTCTGATTGTACTGATATTCCATGTCATATAGACAATAAAGTTCTGTGCGGCAGCGGCGGAAATTCCGAATCAACCGATTTGACCACTCTGGCGTTTCCATTTCACACTAGATATACATCTAGTAAGTCAGTTGTTCTGCGTCAATCACTATACTGTTTATCCCGAAATGTCTTGCTTATGTTCCTCTGTGGTGCCATATATATTAGCTTCACTCGGTGTCTTGACTTTCGGGTGACCACCCTCGTTCGCTCTGCGACTTCGCAAGCAATGTGATCTAGTGTCGCGCAGCTATTCACCACATGCGCTAACAGGTACCAGGTATCTGTGCTTCCAATTTATCTTTTTTCACCAGTTATTTTTGCGCCAAACCGGTGCAAGCTGTCGCATTCAATGAGCACCTATATCATATCACTTTGTAGTCAATTAGCGAAGGACTTGCACCCCGTATTACATTCTGTACACTGCTTATACTGGTGAACTGGACCGCTTTGATGACTCAGTGGTTAGAGCGCGAATTTACTCACCGGAAGACCCGTGGTTCGAACCCGACCTCTGCCTCTCGACTTCCCCCGACTAAGCTTGGGCAATCTGGCAGTATCCCAGCCCTCGTGCTTCCTTCGGGTTGCATGGCAGCTTGACACCGAGAAAGTGCCGCAGCTGAGCGATTTTTTTATTTGCGATATTTCGACGCGCCCACGAACCCCATCAAGACGCCCAAGGGACAATCTGTTCAAGATCACATGTTCCATTGCCCGCTGAGGGTGTCATGGTTTAGGGGATTGATTTTTAAAACCACACGGGTTTCCCTATCAGTGTTTCCAACCAGCCAACCAGATAACTGAATAGTGTCTTTAACAGCATACCTCCTGCGCATTAGTCTCAAATAATAGCACTCGAACATCCGCGGTATAAAATAAAACGATTGCCTGATTATGTCCCCCGCCCCGGATTAATCCAGAATAATTACTCTAGTATTCTGTTAAAGGACAGAACGTCAAATTCTGTTGGAATTACTCGCGAGCTTCTCACAAGGTCTGGTTAATGGGTGAGCTTTTAATGAAACAACGTGCCACCCAGCCTGACAGTGCCCTGACAGGTAAACGCCTCCCTGCAAGCACAAGCATGGCAGTTGTCAGGCAACGACTGCACCTCTCACCAACCGAAGTAAATGTACGAGATAGTATTTGGCCCACACATGCAACTGATTGGTTGTCTGAGGACCGTACATGCCCTTTTTGACAGGCGCTTCACAGGCACCGGATGAGAAATGCACCAGCTGTAGCAAAGATACAAAGACAGAATTAAGTCATTCACTTATTCCTGACAGTCGAGTGTTGAGCAGGGCGACCATTATGTCGCATTCAAACCAACCGGTCAACCTCCATAGTAAAAGCTAGGTGAGCATCCATCAAGTACGATCCTGTGACTTGTACTTGTCCAGCTGTTTTCCATGCAAAACTGAAAAAGTACGTAATCGACAGCAAAACGACATTGGTGAACTCTACTTCCTCCGATCAATGGAGACGGGCCAGTTTAATAACCTCCTACCTGTTGCCTGTTTGCACTCTGCTGTTTCCGTGGCCAAAGTGTGTGAGCAAATTGCCTTTGTTTTGAGAGGTCCTTTGTCTTGTTGATAGATATTTTATGGCAGACATTTTTAAACTCGCTAAAATCACTTCCTTCAGGACGTTCATTGAATATGGGGGTTTGCCTATTGAGGTGAAACACTGTATATTTTTATGGCATCATCTAGAGCAGCATCATCTGCTGAGTGAGGATAGCCGGAGCAAATTGACACGATGATCTATTTGTACCCTGTAGGCTCGATGCATTTGTCTGCATTTGTCTGGATGCTGCGTTCGGACATATGTATTTTAAAACAGCACTCACCTTCCATGCACCTTTTAGGCTACAATCTGAATGCACAACATAATAACCTCGCTCTTTTGTGGATGTTCCAAAACGGTAGCTAAATACTCTCTTCAAATTAATTGACTTGTCGTATTCGGTTTAACAGGATCCGTGTTTCTCAGTATCACTCTTGATCGAAATGAGTGTTGTTCTATATATCTTCTTCATGACGGCGGAAACTAAAGAGGGGTGTGAAGGAGATTTCGAAGAGTTTGGGTGTTGTTGGTGCCGTCCATCTTTCAGTTTGTGGTTTCCGTGACTTCTGGCTTCTGATTCCATACCTCACAGAAAACGGCGGTTAACTCATGTCAGGTGCGTCCATACCTTGCCACCAGAAGGAAGCACGAGGGCTGGATACTGCCAGATTGCCCAAGCTTAGCCGGGGGAAGTCGAAAGGCAGAGGTCAGGTTCGAACCACGGACCTTCCAGTCAGTAAAGCGCTCTAACGACTGAGAATTCTCCCCCCCCCAGGATCATTATTTATGCCTCTGCTTGAGGGTGATGCACCGCAGTTGGTACTCAACAAATTGGAAACTAGCAGTTGTTCCATTTTACTAAACGCGTCTAGTGTTCTTGACGAGACGTTGGTTCGAGGGTGTTTCACACAGATGAGTCCTAGGAAGCATGACCTACAGTGACTTGCTAACCCAAGCAAAGTTTCTAGTGGGGATAACTCATGAACTTGACTGTTTCATGTCAGATCTTGTAGTCTTGGAATGTCTACATGACAGTCTAAACGTCAAACATCGGGTTACTTTGTTAAACTGGTCTCCCTAAATAAAAATATGAAATTACACGGAACGGATCCGCAGTTTGGAGAGTTGCATAGGCCGAACATTTATAACCCACAAAGGATCCGATGAAAATATTTGTTGAATTCTGTTTTGAAGAGGTGCGTGGAGGGCATTGACCTAATTAGCTCGATAGCTTATCCGTTCCGAAAAGGACTGAAGAAGAGTCTATTCAAACAAAGTTGGATACCTGCTTTGAAATCAAGACTTGAATTAGTTTGACGCGAGCTACTGATCAAGGAACCTGGCTATTCGTTCGCTCTCGTGTATCTGTGGTTAGTATTCCCTCCTCCAGGTTATACAGCAGCTATTTAACGCAAGAGTGCTTTGTGATTATCACTTTCGAGAATTTCTCTCCCTATCGTAGAGTATTCCGACTAGTCCGCACCCAAAGTGAAGCACTTAAGTGTGCTTCCTTTATTTGAGCCCACCAGTAGTGCATATCCTCGACCCTTGTTGGAACACCTTGAACACCGGCCTTCTGGGATGCGAAAAGAGCGTGTTTTCAATCCTTGCCACCAAACTGTGAATGCGCCTGAGTGGTCACTTCTGAATAGGCGAATATGTTTATGCTTGGACCCTGTCTTGCTTCGGACGGATGTGAAGACTTACGAAACTGAACGAAGCGTTAAAAAGGGTAGGACTGAGAGGGCAGCATAGACAAGGTCAGAGTAACACGGACAAAGAGAGTGGTGATATAAGAAGTACTGTGAAAACCCAGTTAGTGTGGTACAAATCCAAATCTGTTAAAAAGAGTTGCAGGTTCTTGTTTAGTTCTCCATTCATATTTGGCCTGTATTTCAAGCCTGTCCAGGCTGAGTCACAGCTGATGAGTTTTTATCTTTAATGGAAAATTGTTTTTATTTTAAGAGTTTTCTCGAATTCTGCAATCCTGCTTAGATGGTCTGTTACTGAAGATGACTGTAGGCGTAGACTTCTGGCAGTTGTTTTCAAATTCCGGAGCCGTGTTTCACAGTTGATGTGATTCTAACGAAGTATGCTCGATAGCAATGTCCGTGCGTCTACCCGTCAACTGCTCGTCAATCTTAGTGTGCATCTGCAGGATAATTTGTATCTTGTGTGATTTCCCTGATGTTCTAGTCACCAGCTCTCCGTAACCACCATTTGTCCCCACAACCGCTCATCCGTCTCACCAGTTTTTTTATTGGGATTCTTATGTGATTTGTTGGTTCAACGTATACGATGTTTTTTATATCCTGTGTTCTGTTTTCAGTTATCGTACACCAGATCTCTTAAGAATACATGTCTTTTGTTTCTTTATGTAGATATCGATCTGTTCGCGACAACCAGTTTGTTAGATTTTGGAACCCTAATGAGTGATTCCGAGCCCTCAGTTCGCACACTTGACGTAATCAACCGCTCTCCATTCCTTGTCAAAATCACAGTGAGTCTTATTTCTGTATAGAAATTGTATTGTATATTCTGTCGCTTAACTCCACATGTCGCCTGCCAGACTATCTCAACCTGAACCACAGGAGAGCCAGTTGCTGAACTATTACGCATTTTGTCTTGGTTGGTTCTCCTATTGAGGAATGAAACACCAACATGGGAATCACAAGTTTCTTATCCCAGAAGAATAAACGACCAGAACATTTTCTTGAAACTGACGATGCCGGCTGGACAAAACAGAGAAGACGCGATTGTACAACTTGTATCACACCAATTGAATCGCAGAACATTGCTCAATGGTCGAGTATAATTTACGTACGTTCACCAGGCGATAAGTCTGTGGAGAGTGAAGCGGGTCAAGTGGTCACACGTGCCTCGTAGAGCCGAAAAACAGGTCACTTGAGCACTGGCTTATTATCCTGCTGATCGGCATAGATGTGGACATCCTTATCGGGGGACATTTTGCACCCGTGCTCGGTAACCCTCAGACAATAAACATTCGTACTTACATTCACTCGGATGATAAAAGATAACAAAGATAATCTTTCAACTGTAGCACCCTTTCGGCGTCTAGCTGCCATACCAACGGAAGGTGGCACGAGAACTTAGATACTGCCAGGTTACACAAGCCTAGACAAAATCAGTCGAGATGCTGCGGTTGAGTTCGAACAACAGATCTTCCGGTCCATAAGCTGGCGCTTTAACAACTGAGCTCTCTCGAGCTCAAATCAGTCAGATGAACCGAATACCTTGAGAATGATTGTCATTCCGACCAGAAGAAACACCATGGATGAAGTTTTACTGCTGCACAAGTTCTGCTAGTTTTCAGTCCAGTAGCACAGTAGCCGTACAACCACAGCAGCTTCCATGATGTCTTGATCGGGAAACTTGGATGCGTTTCTAGATTGGGCGCCTGTGCCCAGTCCTGGGGCATATAAGTGTCTCGTCGAATAAACCCAGGTAAATGTAAGGTAGCTATTATACCTTAGCGTGGCGATCAACCTCAAGTGTATGGAGGACAACAGCGTGTGTATCCTCATGACTGCACCGTTGTGGATTGTGTCATCATTGACTTTTTGTACTTAGTGGTCATTGCTTGGAGTTAGCCTTAATAACGAAACTGAGATCTGGTAATCAGTGTCACACTATGAGTGAATGACAGTCACATATTGAAACAGATATATTCCATATCTAAACTGAGAATCATATTAGCGTTATCGGGTGGTAACTATGCTATACCCTATTCCCTGGGATCTGAATAGATCGAAAGGCACCATTAGCGGCTATTCGACAGCTAGCCAAACGGTGAGATGGCTCAGTAGTTAGAGCGCGAAGTTACTGACAGGAAGGTCCGTGGTTCGAACCCGACCTCTGCCTCTCGACTTCCCCTGTCTACGCCTGGGCAACCTGGCAGTATCCCAGCCCTCGTGCTTCCTTCTGGTAGCACGGCAATTAGGCACCAAAAGGGTGTTACAGCTGAACGATTATCTTGTTAACCAATCGACATTTTGATTTTACGGGGTTCCGCCCGACTAACTTAGCTACACATAACGCTTTTTGTATGCGAAGTCCCAAGGCTACTCGGTATTCTTATGTCTTCCCTTCCTAGCCTGCCGAAACTACACATTCGATCGAAATAGAGAACTCAACCTATCACGTGATAACCGAACTGTTTGTCGATTCTTTTATGTTAGGACATGCACTTTTAGTCCAAGAGACACTTAGATTTAGTGAGTGTATGTACACTTCGTGTTCATTTGACGTCCCTGCTCTTTTCACAAATGTGCATCCATTGACAACGGCCGATCATATTTGTAGTTATATAGGTGGATCTACTCTAACCATCACTATCCACGTGTCTGGTTAACACTGTCCACTTTTTGAATGCACATTCGGTGCACGGTTCATGCAATCCGTAGATGAGAAGACCGCATAGCATTGGGCTCGCCGCTCAGCCTTTTGACAAAAAGGATGCTATAGGGTCTCACAGCTGAATCATTGTTATAATAATAATAATAATTATTATTATTATCATGAACGATGAGTTGGATGAGGCCCAAAGCTGTAATACAGAATTCGAATAGAGCCTCAACATGGCCTGAACTAGCTAGCAGCTTCGAACATGTTTGTCTGAGTTTGCTTTTGCTGAGCGGTTGTCTGTATTTTACCACTGTCATTTGGATGTATCAGGAATTCTACGGTACCACTTTCTCGGTGCATACTGGATGTTCAAAATATAAGCACGTGAACATGTTTGTCTGAGTTTGCTTTTGCTGAGCGGTTGTCTGTATTTTACCACTGTCATTTGGATGTATCAGGAATTCTACGGAAGGTTTCTTCTTTTACAAATAAGTTGGATGTCTGCATATCAATTATTGAGGTCTGTGAGGAGAGTGCCAATACATCCGTTTTGGAGACCATCATACGTTGGCTTATCTTTACCGATATGTCGGTGGGAGTCCCGATCTCATGAGCTTGCATTCATTGGTTACAACTCCCATCTTTTTTTGGTAGGTATCTTCCTTGGGAATGAAAGTCGTAGCTGCACCATGTAGTTTTATTGCCTTTGTTTGTTCGATGTTAGGGTGCAACGATCAGGTAGGGTTGAGTCATCTTGGAGGCTACATCGGATAAAGTATACCCTCCACTGACACATTTCTGAAAAGAGATACAATACATATATCGTTTCGTTCCATGACCAACTAGACAGGGTTATTTTTTTATGCGCTGCACACTCATAAAGAAGCTTAAGAATGTGGTCAGTGTTTGGCTAGTGTTTAAGCAAAAGACTCGGTATAGTTCACATTGAGACTGACAATATCCCCTGATTTATGCATCTTCGGTAAGCTGTGAAATTTTGACCTCTAGAACGCGTTATGATCCAATCCCTTAAAAGCTCCAGCTTTTGTCTGTTTCGAAATGGGCCTAGTATGCTCTTGGTCACAATTGGACTTGTTCCTTATTGCTACCTGGTTTCCCTTACCCGATCGGGTTTTTCTAACGACTAATCGTTCTTCGGTTGGTAGGTTGCTTGCTTGTGATTTTTCCAAGTATGTTTTCAATTTTTCTATGGCCTTTATTTGCTGTCCGTGGTGCCAGCAAGTCTTTCTTTTCCGGGATGATGTCGATCGGCTCCAAGACTCGTGCGCCTACCTCGAACTCCACTCCCGATAAGCCTTAGTTCACTCCTTGTGAGTTCGTAGCCTGACACTCCTATCACAGGTCTGATGATATTTCCCTCTGTTCGATAGGGTAAGACAGTAGAAGGACGTCTGGTATCTAACTTTCGTAACTGAATTAATCAAAGATAATGTTGCAAAGTCAATGTACCATAAAGACCGGCGTCTAGATCGCTAGGCGGAATGCTTTCAATGACAATTTAGTCGGCCCTCTGTCACTGTACCTATGTCTTTTATTTTGAGCCATGGTCTGCGCGTTTAGATTCTCTCTCACTTGTACTAAGTACTAATATGCTTTTCTCCCTGGAAGTGCCATCGGGTTGCTAGACCAGCTTTTCCTTCAAACATGGAGGGAAATATCTGTTTTCTCCTTTCACTAGGTTGTTGATACGTATTTGGAAACTCAGACGTGTTCCAGAGGATTAGGGTCAATCCACAGCCGCACCGGTATTCAGAAATCACCCGAGTAACCGTTCCAACCATAAGGGTATAGGCCTGACACCTGTTGTAACATGCCTATTGGCCTATGTTCGGGTGACTGTGTTCATCCTTGGGTCCCGACACAGTTTACTCATTACTGCCTCTTTTTTACGCTTTAGCATGTAGCTGCAAATGGCTCACATCCGGCACTGTCGATTCGTATTGCTAACCAGACTTTGCCCGGTCGATCGTTGGAACCCCGGACGGTTGCCGTAATCTCAGTATCCGGTACGTCCAAACATCAATTTTCCGTTCTTTTTATTAACTTTGTATGCTGGTGTCATGGGTTCGCAACTCTTGGATTTCTCTTCCACTTTGGAAAGCGTGTAATGAGGACGAATCGAAATTGCAACCTTTATGGTTTGTGGAGCAATCGCACAGGTATCCACAAAGTCACTCTAAAATCTTGGTGCAAGAAATGCCATCAGATCGCATTGGGCGGGGTCCCATCTTTCTTTTCCGGGATGATGTCGATCGGCTCCAAGACTCGTGCGCCTACCTCGAACTCCACTCCCGATAAGCCTTAGTTCACTCCTTGTGAGTTCGTAGCCTGACACTCCTATCACAGGTCTGATGATATTTCCCTCTGTTCGATAGGGTAAGACAGTAGAAGGACGTCTGGTATCTAACTTTCGTAACTGAATTAATCAAAGATAATGTTGCAAAGTCAATGTACCATAAAGACCGGCGTCTAGATCGCTAGGCGGAATGCTTTCAATGACAATTTAGTCGGCCCTCTGTCACTGTACCTATGTCTTTTATTTTGAGCCATGGTCTGCGCGTTTAGATTCTCTCTCACTTGTACTAAGTACTAATATGCTTTTCTCCCTGGAAGTGCCATCGGGTTGCTAGACCAGCTTTTCCTTCAAACATGGAGGGAAATATCTGTTTTCTCCTTTCACTAGGTTGTTGATACGTATTTGGAAACTCAGACGTGTTCCAGAGGATTAGGGTCAATCCACAGCCGCACCGGTATTCAGAAATCACCCGAGTAACCGTTCCAACCATAAGGGTATAGGCCTGACACCTGTTGTAACATGCCTATTGGCCTATGTTCGGGTGACTGTGTTCATCCTTGGGTCCCGACACAGTTTACTCATTACTGCCTCTTTTTTACGCTTTAGCATGTAGCTGCAAATGGCTCACATCCGGCACTGTCGATTCGTATTGCTAACCAGACTTTGCCCGGTCGATCGTTGGAACCCCGGACGGTTGCCGTAATCTCAGTATCCGGTACGTCCAAACATCAATTTTCCGTTCTTTTTATTAACTTTGTATGCTGGTGTCATGGGTTCGCAACTCTTGGATTTCTCTTCCACTTTGGAAAGCGTGTAATGAGGACGAATCGAAATTGCAACCTTTATGGTTTGTGGAGCAATCGCACAGGTATCCACAAAGTCACTCTAAAATCTTGGTGCAAGAAATGCCATCAGATCGCATTGGGCGGGGTCCCATAACACAGAAATCATCTGGCGTTTGCTCAGAACTCAGCGCACGTGTGATTCCACTGATACTGAATTAATAAAACGCTCAATCTAGTTCCTGTTGAAGCTACTTTCACCCAGCTTGATCCAAGCCAGCGCGTATAGTTTAGAAATTGAAAGCGAACTCGGCTCAACCTTAAAACAGCCCGACTTGTCTGTGTCTCTGCTTGTTTGTGTCAAACTGTAAAGAAATTATCCTGTTGATTCTGCCTAGTCAACACGCTTACAGCTCAACTGATGCTCGATAATAGCCACCGCCCCTAGTATGACAACTCGAAAATATCGATCAGTTTGAAGCGCGGTCCCTCATCCGGTGGTTCGGGTACGCAAGTTTTCGTCAGAATGCTTCGTTTTACATGTGCAATGTACAGTTGGAACTCAAGGTTGCCAGGAGGAACAAATGACCGAGCATATGGCCGGAGGCCAGCCGCCCCTAATAACCGAACCTCACGTCAATTGGACGAATGTGTCACGTGCGGGCCATGCGCAAAACGAAGGCATGTCTTGATTTGTCAGAATGTCAGCCAATCTGCATCGAGCATTTATAGCTCGACGCCGCTCGCCCCCTCCCCACGAAGATTTTAGCGCGACCATGTGGAGCATTCTGTGATGACACAGAGTTGAACTACCATTCAGCAAGACGCAACACAGTATGAAAGTTTGTCTCACAGGTTTTCGGTTTTCCGAGGCCGTGCACGTATCACCCAGATTTCCCTAACCAAAAAATTTCTTTTTTCAATAAGCCCAAGGTGAATCCAATGTCCTCGTGTGTGTGGTTTCCTCTTTTCAATAATGCAACATCAAGGTAAACGTTGCCTATATTTCGCTGTCATCCGATGCAGATGTCCCTATCAGCATTAGTGGGACGAGTGACAGGCTTTTCATCGTTATGATGGCGCAGACGGTTTGCGCTTAACCTGATGTCCTGCTACTGCCAGTGGATAAGACGTAAACCTGAAAGTATAAGATAGCCTTCCCAATACTCAAAGGCATGTTGAAGGTCTCCAGCTAGCATTCACTACGCTGAATCCCACTGACCATAATGGAATATCCGGCTTTGGCTTGGGAGTGAACGTAATTGGCCTGGAAGCGTGCTATTCACCTGAAATAAATATTTGTCTCAGACGCCTGCTGCAAGATAACAGTGCAGTCGTGCGATAGGGTTTTACCTCATTGTTTTGAAAGAAGGGCCCTGACAACTGTCACTTTCAATTCAGTTCAATTTATCGGCTATAAACTGTGTACCATAGGCGCAATGGTTCCAACTGCTACAGTTTCGATCACCGAAAAGTGGGAGGGTGTGAGACATACAGCCAGGCTTTAGAGTCGATGGGATATTCAATTAGTTTGCGAATTGGAAAGGTGGCAGTTGTCAACTCCATAAAGTTTACTGGTTAGTGTTTCCATATTTCGTTGCCATTTCATACACTGTGCATCTCTCGGTTGCTTCCACTCAGCACAGAGCTGGAGGAAAAGAGCTGTGCGAGGCAGACGATCTCCTGACATAGAAGTATACGTCCTAACCAGCGTAACCTATGAGGCGTGAGTAATTCACCTATCGCGGCAGAGCTCCTTCCTAGGACCATCTGGCGTACCTCAACATTACCAATCCGATGTCCTCACCAGATCCGACCAATGCTTCGGAGACACCGATAGTCAAACGTTGACATCTTTCGTATGTCCTCTGCGCGTTGAGGTCACGTCTCCGATCCATAAATCAGTATGGGTCGCACTACCACAGTGTAAACTCTGTCGTTTACAGACCAACTGACGTCGCGTGAGCGCCATAGGTATCCGAGAAGTAATCTCATCTCCAGCCACTCCACCGGGCCCTGTACAATCGATACCGAACCGGAGGAAATAAGATGATGGAGCCAATTTGCCTCCTTTCTCCGTCGGGTTAGATCGCATTGTTCAACCGTGGCTAAGTTCAGGCATGGTAGTCTTTCGAAGATTCCCATGATAGGGAAGGATGGTTACATACCATTTACATTACTGTCAGTTAAGGAAAGCTAGTTGAACAGGGACGCGGAACTATACTCTGGCTTCATGACTTACTCCTCCACATGGCCCGTAGTCTAACGCATGCTTTACTTGTTCCAGTCATTGATTCCTTTAAATTGGCAGCACTCCTCGGTAATAATCGAAGTATCGTTTCGTTGGAAGTTAGGTGCGAACTGGAGTCAAAAATAAACAAGGCTGTGAGGAATTTCCTTCCTAGCCACTGTAAGAGTACACATCAATGTAAGAAACTACTATGACCATTGAGTGAATTGCCATTAATTCACAGGACAGGCACTTTGTCCGAATATTGGTTATTCGAGTTCGCCCCATCGTTAGCACTCTTCGCTAGGTTCTAGAGTTCTAGTAGTTCTAGTAGTTCCTCGTGTGAACCACCTTCCTCGTTTCACTCAGGCCATTATTACACTATTCCTTGATGTGTTCTTTGTTTTGAACCGTGGCGTACAACGTATGCACACGCATTCTTCTGATTTCTTTGTTCTGTTTTCTTGAGCCACAGCCTAAACAGTTCGATGGAGAAGTTGTCAGTAAGATCACCCGAATGCCACATCACAGGCTCAAGGAATGTGGTGTGCCGCCTTCATCCTGAGGGTGCCGTGTCTCCAGTGGTTTTTTATGACCGACATAACTAGAAACCCGTTTCGTTTCCCTGCAGGTGTCATTCCTTTGACGTTGCGCTTTCTCGGCGATTATCAGAGGATTTTTCTAGAACCGTTGATCAATACTAGGAAAACGCTGACTCCTAGAATTGTTTCTTTCAAAGCGCCTCGTTGACGAAACCCCCTCTTAAAGAGGGTGCGCCGTACTTTGGTAGGCAGGAAATGGAAATCTCGATACACAGCCTAGTTCAATCTGGTCGGCTTTACTTTGCGACTTCCGGAGTTGGAAAAATGCTTTATCTGGGTTGCATGTTTTCGACAACATTGGTCCAGACCCTGTGCAACGGTTCTTGTCCTGTCCACAAGAAAAATCTGTCGACATGGCAACAGAATCTTGGTGCTGTAAACTTAAGCCTGGATTGAGTAGCTTGGTGTCAGCCCATGAGTGTATAACTCATCCGTGTGCCGCCTCTCTCCTTGGCAACCTCAGTTGTTTCCTTAGTCCACTTTGACGTTTTCTTCTCCTCCTTTTCCATGGTGTCAGCCTAGTTCAGTTGCTCATCTTTTTACAATGTGCATCCTGCGGGTTGCGTTTTGGAAAGGATGCGCTCCAGCTCAAATCAAGAAGCACGGAAACCAGTTATTTAGGTATCTACGGGCCTCTGGTTATGTGCAATTTTTTTCCTCCTGTTTTTCCGGTTACATAAGCCAGATGAATTGTGTCCCTTGATCATCCAAGCTACATTATTCCTATTTTTGTGCTGATGAATGGACTTAAAATTCGCACAGTAGCCTCCCTCCCAACAATCAGCGCCTTTCGGGGTAGCATGTTTTATTGTCTACCGCATGTTGGGGAATGTGGCGACCTTTGAATTCCATCAGTGACAGCTTTCTAGAGATTATTTTTCACTAGGTTACGAAAAAGCTGAACCCTAGGCTGGGTTTGCTAGCTGTTCATAACCTATCATTGAACAACCTAATGTGTTTGCTTTAAAAATTTGGTGCCATACATTTTCGCATTATCAGCTATTGGTTCTTCTACGACCAGTAGTGCCTATGAAAGAGCATCAATTTAGTTGGACTCTGAGACAGTCTGTGAGCCGCGCATTCGTTTGAGAGAGCGTTCCATTCGAATCATTGTGCCAATAAGTGATTTGCTCAACATTGGCGACTGTTTGGATAACCCGAGCGGTTCACTGGGTCTGAGTCGTCAGCGCTCCTTTCTTCTACTAAGGTAGTTCGCCAAAGCTCCCACATTCAGGCAGCAGATGCTATGATAAATGAACGTTTCTTGCCCACGGACACGCCCATTATAGACACTGGACGAGGAATGTACCTTCCATCAACCGGGACGGTTACAAAATCATATTCAGCCCACATCTGCAGCCGGTTAGTAGCATGAGAACTAAGGCGTTCCCACTACACACACACACACATTCCAGGTACCTAGTGAGAAATGTGCTTTCGTCAAGCTGATGAGAAGGTTACACCCGGCTCGTGCACTAATTCACGTGGTGTTTCGAAAGCTAAGCACGCTCCTTTCCAGTATACGTGCCATTGGAATGAAAGCTAGGGAACTACTCTACCCACAGAACGGGGTGTCACATTCAATCCACCTATTCGATCAACAACTCTAGTAAAACCTCAGAAAATCCCCAAACAATTTTAACACGTTAGCCTAAGCAGACGTTTGTTGCCCAATCATTACCGACTGAACTTATAACCGCGAGCATAACAACGTAGGTCATTCCGTTCCACAGACTCGTGTGCGTGGAGCAGTTGACCGTTCCCAACCGAAAGGATACTCTCGCTCTGCTCTTCAGGTTCCCAGAAGTTGGGTTCTTACCGTTGTGGTTTGGGCATGCCAGACCAACAACTCAATGTGATCGAAAGAAGTGACTGTTGTATATAATGACCGAAATTCATTTTGAATTGGGTGGTAAATTCACCATCTAGTCGGACGTTGCTTATTTAAAGCAACTGCTGGTTGACACTACTACTAGGTTGACAGTTGGCATCCATTCTGTTAGGACCACCTATTTCGATCGGGCACATCGATGGTCCTCTTTGGTTAACAGAAGGAGTTCAAATATAACGATCATGTACAAGAAATTTCACTCTGGTGCGGTAGTTGAAACGAATATAAATGTATTTGTTTGTGTCGAAGTTCATGGCCATCTAAAACGACACGTAGCCTAACAGCTTCTTTGTAATTGCGTGAAATGGTGCTCAGTGATCTGCGACTAACCAATGCTAATCTACCCCTTTTTTTGCATGCCACGAACGTTGCACTAATTGAAGGTCCAACCGGCTGCTGAATAGCAACCATGTTGTATTGAGACTATCCGGAGCACTAGCACAACTCCAGTTGATTTTATCGCGACTCTGTCTGACGCACCTGTTTAGGCTAAATCCATCAAAGCTTGCTCGTTTCAACAAGACATTTCTGGTGCATTACAAGAACATCCTCGGTCTCGTACAAAAATACTTGAATGCCAAACCTAATACTTTACTCATGAATCATTCTCTTGTCAGTTACTGTTCACTGCTCTCTTTGGAGACTTTCAACCACAATTTCCTTACTCTTAAACACTGTGTTCTTCCAAATGCTTGGCGGCACGCTCTTGAAGAAGACGTGCTCGCAGTCCACCGCGTTATTCCTCGTCTCGCAGAGGATGAGATGATCCTCCAGTAATTCGGGCAGCTCTTCAATACCCGGATAGAAATGTTAGGCTCGATGGCGAGACGTCAGAAACGATGACCAACTGGATCCATTCACTTAAGTAGCTGTCCAGATGTCCAACTGTGAATATGATGGTGTTTCTGTCGTTTTGTATATAGGTTTCGATTTGGGAACTACTCAAAGTCGAGACTGTGCTATCTTGATTCTCATTTCTTCTGTGTTCATATTGTTCAATTAATTCAGCGCCATTTTTGCTCCCTTTTATTTTACCAGTGAAGCACGTTTCTAAAAGCGCCACCCTATCTGGCTTCATCACCGCTTACACGGAGGACAAACTGACCTATGTCAAAGTTCCTTACTTTGCTCGACTCGTTTATGGGTAAGTCTTGCTAGGTGTTTCACTCATCTCCGGATCCGAATAGGCCATTTTGAGTGATGAATTTCCTTTAAGTTCTTTGGGGTCATTTTGTACAATCCTCATTGTTGTGAGCCTATTTTTGTGAAAATGTGCCGGTCACTTGATGCACACTTATGAATCGACTAGAACGTGGATTAGTTTTGTCGTCCTTCAAGCGTTTTTCTGTAACGCATCAAGTACAGGGTCCGTTCATCATTTTTTTGATCCGTCGTAGGGCTCTTCTTCACGCAGCGCAGAAAGCAGAATTAGGTTGCAGTGACCTAACCCTTTGCCCAATAAACAATAAACCAATAAACTACTATGTGTGAGCAGTCACGTGACCTGTAGGATTTCTGTCCACATTACTTGCGATTATTCTGATATTTCTATACTGGCGTTGGACTTGAGTTTCACTTTCACTAGATGCATATGTTCGAGTCAAGTCGAGTGCAGGACGACTGGAATGAATCTTCCGGGGGTGTAAAAACTAGAATAATTATAGGGTAGTGAAGTATCACAGAAAGATAATCAAAGCGGAAAAGCAACAAGACTATAAAGAAGGTTATCTTTGAGGGATGCCGTAACGGGTCCCCAATTTACGAAATTATGGACAATCTACAGTAGTATACGACGTGTTTCCGGGAGAAATTTTAGAACCAGCGGAAGAGTGGCTTTCGAGAGGGCGGTGTGCGGAAAGTGGATACTGACAAAAGAAACCTCGCACGTTCTAGTGTTTGCTTGCGACGAAGTAGAGAGAATTCCTAGTATTCTTCTATTGCATCTGGATAAACACTCGAGAGCCATACGATCATACGTTTTTTTGAGGCCAGAGAACACATGGAACGGTTAGCCAGCATAACAGGACGCGACAAGTGATATGTGTTGCAAAGTTCTCGAGGACGGCAAAGTGTCTGTATCTGACTGAGTAGAAAATCGGCCTTCTTGTCCAGTCGAGTACTGTTCTAACCAAGAGGGATATTGTTTTGAGAGGCAGAAAACTGCTTTTCCTAACCATCGGTAGCGTTAATAGAAAGGTTTAATGAATGATCGAGGCACTAGAGGACGATCAGGAGAAGGGAACTGGATAAGTAGCCACTTATTTACAGCCAATCTCCTGGGTATCGGAAGAATGGCACTTTAAAGAAAGAAACCAAGGTTAGTTAGAAGAACCGATTACTTCTGACCATTATTGATGTGATTTGTTTGCGGTTTCGAAAGAACTGTTGTCAGTTTGGTTTTTGCGAGACTCACCTGGAACCCAGCTGAATCTTTCGTTTGTGATGTTTTCAGGCCTGAATACATCACAAACGGGAGATTCAGCTGAGTTCCAGGCGAGTCTCTCGCAAAACCAAATTGATTTGCAAATGAGTGTATTTCTCGAAATCAGTCCAATTTGGGTTCATGTAGAACACAAGGTTGACGGAAACTGGGGGGACTGCGCCTACCTGATGAGCCGCGAGAGGGGTGAAACCGGTCGTGTCGAAGAGTTTTCAGCAACCTTATGAGTAGTGCATTACGTATAAACTATTGTCAGTATTTCGCTGAGAAAGCAGTTCGACTGAAGTCGGCCTATCAGAACGATCCAAAAATAGAAAATGAATAGTTTTTGTCAATCTCGGAAGCGACGGCATGCAAGCATGGACAACAATATTGAGACTCAAAGTCCTGACCGCAACTTGTAGTCTTCCTTCCGGTTGGTTCTCATCTGTTGAATAAGCATTGATTCGGTAACATAGATGTATAGGCGATGGGGCCATATTTTGTTGCACCCCTCCTCTGCACCGATGTTATTTGAACCAATCTCTGAAAATCAGGAATCCTTCCGGGATGCGGACGCAAATTAAACAGTTAGGCCATGGGGAAAAATGTTTGTTCTGCACACCACTTCAGCGATCTCAGTGGCCACCTGTCCCAATGGGTTCAATGATAGATGGTGATATGATGGTGAGCCTGGAGTTACATAGGATCAGAAATGCTGATTGAGTTGCTCAACATCTGGATCACCTTTGGGGCGGTTATCACACGGTTTCTTCAGAATCCTCTTGGTACTGAACAATGTTCCCACGTGGAGCCTGCTGAGGGGCACTGCTCTTTGTCGATTTTTTCCAGTTTATACGCCACCTACTCGGAATCCACTTCAGATGGGGTGAGGCGTGCCTGTCGTTTCAAACAGAAATCGTTTCCAGGGAGTGACAAAGCTCGAAGTGAAATTTTCGGTAGTCAATGGAAAAAAGGGGCGAGATGGCTCAAGTGGTTAGAGCGCAAATTTACTGACTGGAAGGTCCGTGGTTCGAACCCGACCTCTGCATCTCGACTTCTCCTGTCTAAGCTTGGGTAACCTGGCAATATCCCAGCCCTCGTGCTTCCTTCGGGTGGCATGGCAGTTAGGCACCGAAAGGGGGCTACAGCTGAACAGTTTTTTTATAGTCGAACGAGCCCGTTTCCTGGAAATGGATGAAGTCAGCTGAATGATCATTACTCAGATTGGTGAGATTAGCCGTTCTCACGTCTTCCTCCTGTTCGTGTGTTCCCATACGAATGAGAGCGGTGAACAGTACATCATGAGGCGCCAGACAGGTGTACAGCCACCACCAGAAAACTCAGACGGCAAACACCCGTCATTCTGTCGCCGTTTTACGTACGTGGTCAGTCAATCATAACTGGTTGACTCATCATGTCACAAGAGATGGCCGCTGACATGTTGAGGGAGTGAATCGTCATTGTTAGTAACTGTGACGTTGAATACTGCTGTTTCATTGCCGTACTACCGCACATTTAAACATGGTTTGAAGTACAACCAGGGCAGCCACACCTAGACAGGAGGACAGGGCTTCAGCCAAAGCGTTGGATTCAAAAGCTTGATTTTACGGCAGCGGCATTCGGTGTCAGTACAGTCGATTGGTCTTTGAAGGAACAAGTCGCAACACATGTTTTAACTGTTCTAACGCTGAGAGCCAGGTCTCTGTGCATTCACCAGTCCGATGGAGGAAATTACGCAAACCGCTGCACTATGACGTTTTGTAACACTTTTATCACGAATGGCGTCTAAAACAAATACTGCCTCCCCACCCATGAAGAGTGCTATCGACAATCGACACTTGGAATAAATGTTGAACCGTGGCTGATCACTTCCACCTTCACATATGGACGACTTTCTAACTAGTATACGTATAATGTGGTACGTGCGCGGGGACACAATACTGGGCTGAGCTGGTTTGGACAAATGTGATTTCTAGGTTCAGAAGCGCTCTTCTAATTCCGGCTCAACCCGACCAAAACTTCACTTAACAATACAGACAAATTTCTCCTGGGGTCATCTTGTGGATCTCTCCATTCTAATGCAATTCCGTGTCGGAAATCAGTCTTTCCGTTTTGAGACATGAGTTCCTTTGACCGATAACGTACACATACGGGGAAGCTGCTTGTAAACAATTGTTTGGGGGCATAGTTATCCTTGAATTGGTTGGCAACACAAAAGCCATCGAAAACACGAAAGAGTTCCTGGTTTCTTTGAATGTTTGCAGGTTGACAACCCGCAGTCCGGACTTTTCTTGAACAGAATTCCTAATTGAATGTATCTTAAACAATCTAGATCCGTACCAAAGCACGAATTAAGTCATCAAAATGAATTGACGTGTACAACAAGCTACTTTCGTTCATTTTGTGCACTGCTTTCAGTAGGTAATATTAGTTTTCCTTGCTATCCACAGTCCAGCATTCCAGATGACTTTCGGGCACATGTATTTTCCTCGCAATGTCCAGCTTGCTTCGCTTCGCCGGTTAGTTTCTTGACTGTGAAGCATATGCGATGATTGTAGTGGTTGTAGCGACCACAGTTTAGCTCACCAACGTCACACCTTGCTTTCCTTATTCGTATCGGACCTCATGCAGGACAGTCCGCACTCCGCTCAGATCATCCCATATCCGGACAACCCTTTCATTGTGGCTTTTCGGTGGTATGGTGCCTACGGAATGGATTGGAAACTGCCACTATTTCAGTGACGATTTTCGTCTGTCTTTTGGATGCATATACCCCAAACAAGAACCAACGTTTAACCTGAACTAAGAAGTCACTTCATACTATTACTAAAATGTGATGAGTCAATGTTCATTGGCAAACAGTCATTGTTGCCCTTACGGCCACTGTTCTAGGAAACACTGTACTGCAGTCAGTGGAATTCACGCAGACTTTCTACTAAACGATGTTGGACTTTCCTGACGGAGGATAGCTCACGACGATCGGTTGAGTAAATTGACATTTTATCATTGCTTTCCCATTATTGCTGTCAGGGCTTGGAAAAACTGGCATTTTCTCAATCCCAACGCTTCCTTCGAACTGCGTGGCAACTGTGCGCTAACAGAGTGCCACAGCTGAACGGTTACGAATACCATTCCGCTATTATTGTAACTGTTATTATTGGTTCCGCGTCGACCAACATCCTTATCAAACCGGATGGTGCGGTCACTTGTATTCTCCATTTCTGAGAGTCATGGCGTGGAATCTTGAACAGACCTTGAATGAGAAAAACTACTCTATCCCTCTTGGTCAGTTTGTTCATACTAGCTTTCATGCGAACTGGACTATTTTGGTGAGACCTCTTGACCACGTAGAGAAAAGTGGGTGTAACATATCCTGTGTTTCCGGAAGATGACCAGGCCCCTGTTTCACGGAATCACCGGTGCGCTCGTGTTCTCTTCATCGCACTTCTCGGTTATTCTCTTCTCGGACACGGACGTTTCGATTTGATGATTGGGTTTCTAGTTTCTCTCGTGTGCTCTGGATTCCAAGGGTAACTTTTTGGCAACGATTTTGTCGATCTTTACGGGTCAAGCGTGAGCGACTTTTGTTCGAAATTACTGACAGTTAGCCAGTTAACGAGACCAAAGTAAGAAGTACACAATTGGATTCTTCTCAACGCATTATTTTTTCGTTTTCGTCATGTGGTTCGTCTCCAGGGGGGGGTTGTATTACGTCAAAACACAATCGACGCCTATCCACGTAGACTTCTCGTGACAATGTTTTGCATATTTCCATGTATTTGCTATTCTCCAGTTGTTGTTGGTATTGGTTCTAATTCGATTTGACAATTTAAGTTGGCTGGTCATGTGACCTTGTCCGAATCAAATGATTAGTGCGACTCCAGAACGGATCCTGTCTTCATCATCTTTATCGACAGCACATGGGTATTCAGCAACGGTTCTTCGTCGCCGTACCACCGTAATTCATTGCAAGGAAAAGAATAGAAGTGGGTGTGGAAGAGACCTAGTGTTAGCCAACCACAAACATTCCGAGGTACTTCCAGACACTCATTCATACATCTTGGATAGAAACTGACATTAATGCCAATGACATCTGTTAACAACCATCTTGCAACATCTCTGACCATTCACAGGTGTGTGGTGGTCACGCGGACCCCATCCTGGAAGGCGAATTACACCGACAGTACCCACACCCTTCGTAATCGTCCTCATATCTCTCTGTAGAACCAAAGTTTGGCCAGCTCTGCTTGCACCACTCTGATTTTGGTGCGAGGCGGTGCCAGACAAACATGTGACGTCCGCAGTGCGTGATCAGACCATGACAGTTTCTGGTACTGGGCGCATTTTGTACAACCAAGCTCGTTTTCTGATCGCCTAATGGGTCGTTGACACTGGTCTACGCGGGTTGTAGTTCTGAGACAACGTTTATCGAAGACCAAAGGACCTCTCAGAGGCCACGTCACACAACCATACAATTAGCAAACGCGATCGAGGCTTTACACCTAATCTGTCATACTACAGCTCCGGAGATAATCGGAATGCTCCACAACCTCCATCGTCTCTCCTTGAATTGCATACTTTTTTCTTTTCCTGTTCGAGAGGACGGTATCGTCTGCATCGTCCAGATCGATAAGTTTTTCGTCAGCAGCTATTTGAACATCGGGATTTTGAAGATCTCCAAGCGTTCGTCTCACCATGTCGTCTATCACGAAACGGAATACGAACGGAGAAACTGGGCATCCTCGTCGGGCACCAGTTTGTATACTCGCCAGTCCGCGCCTTTGAGAATACAATGAAATTAGGTTGACAAATTTTCGGGGTTATCCCCCGGTGACCAGGCGTGTTAAGAAGAACAGAGTCCAATGCGCCTTGGAAATCCAGGAATACCGAAATTCCAGGTCGATGGTTCTTGGTTGACGTTCTTCCAGCACCTGGAGCATTGTGAAGATGTAGTCAATATGATACATACCCGGCCAAAATCCCACTTGCTGCTTTCGAGTCAACGCTTCATGGACTGCAACAACTCGACCAAGGATGAGTGAAGCCAAGGGTAGTCTCGTTGCACCTGGAGTTAAGCCTATCCCTATATGGTCGCCGCATTGAAAATCTGCAGTTATTTCAAACTACCGATTTTTGTAAGCACTACACGACGTGGTTGTGAACACAACGTCATTCCGGTCACGTTCCAGGTGTATTTACAACGAGTGAATGTGAGTATTCCTGGAGTACGAACAAAAGTCACTTCTACACGAACAGGAATGTGGAATTTCCTCACCATCGTTGGTTGAAATTTGAGTGCACCTTGTTAGGATTCCAGCATTCTTTCGTACTGAATAACTATGGCCTGGTCGCAGATTTTAATCATTCAACTGCCAACGATCCATCTGAATGCGTATTACTGGAGATGATGTCGACATCTCGAAGAGATTGTATCTTACCGTGGTGTGACGGTTTGTGTACCTCTGTGACCCATTGATCTATACTGGAGGGTGTCTGCGTGCACTCACTGGGTCTCTCATACCGGGTTGGTCAATGGTTAGAGGTCTGACGAACAGTCTCCTGATCCTACATGTTGGGGGTTGGAACATGTGTGGCGACTTGTTCCGTGAAACCGGTAATGTATGTGAATTTCCCGCCAGACATCGCTGCATTGCGTTCAGGCTTTTGAGCCGATGGCTTCGGTTAAGAACCCTAGTCGTCCTCCTGTCTAGGTGTGGGCGTCCTGGCAGTATCCCAGCCCATGTACAATCATGAAATCATGGTTGTACGGCAGCGAAGCATCAGTGTTGAACACTGATATCATGCTGTCGATGATGACGATGATGATGTCGACAAAATGATCAGTCGATTCTGTTGGGCAGGTCCGACGTTGGCAAATTTTCCTAATTCTCATCCGCAGTTTTGCTTTTATCTTCTCATGGCGGACATTTGGTAAGGCATGATCTGTTTAGGTATTTACGCTATAGTTCTGTCCCTAGTTGCTTAGGTATTGCATGCTGTCGAGCGCGGCATGAATGCCGTGAGGAGGTCGATATTTTCATCGTAGTTTTTCACCAGTAATAAATGTTATTGCCTAATTGTCATACGACTTCAAAGAAAGGATGCCATCGATAGGTGGACGCAGCATACTGTGGAAGCCTCACCCAACGTAAAACGATGAGTAAACTATCTAGTTATTACAGGTAGGAATTGGCAGGTTAGTCGTCACCCGGATCACTTGTATCAAGCCATTTTGACCCCAGCCAGGAGAACGCTGAAATTCCATAGCCACTTTTGTCTCACATTACCATGTCATGCCCCCCCCCACGAACCGTTTGTGATTAATGATCTGGAACGGGAAACCACGCTTTTTTCGGTAGCCGATCGTTGAGCATGTTTAGCACATTTTGCACTTTTTCCAACGGCTCTATTGCTTCAGTTAGTTCCATTTCTGATGACATTAGTGACGCAGTTTGGCAAATGTTGCTCGTACCTTGGTGGTGTTGTGGCAGAATCACACCTGTCAGTTTATGCAAACTGATCAACAATGGCGAATTCCATATCCCCATGTTTCAAAAAACTGCAAGGAAACAGGAAGTCCTGAAGCAGGACTTCGCACTTTAAGGGTGCCAGGAGCATGCCGAAACACAGGATCACGTCTGAAATTTTGTGCGATTGTTAGCATATAACCAAATAATGCCGTCAGCACAATCTAATCCAGATTTGCCCCCACTAAACTCTGCAGTCCATGATGACGTCAATGGTTGCTTAAAATTCCTCGACAGCCCAAAATCTGTTTCTCTCTTCTTGGGGCTCGTCAGGTGGGCACAGTCTGCGTTCTTCCGTCAACCGTGTTTTCTACTTGAACCGAAATTGGACAGATTTCGGCAACTACTCTCATTTGTACACGAATTCGGTTTTGGGTGCGCCTGGTGTGACCTATGCATTTGAAGTGAACCATCACAAATGAGAGATTCAGTCCCTTCTCAAAACTAAATTCATGTGCAAATGAGAGTATTTTTCGATTATCTTTCCTTGTCCAAGTATACGTAACCCGCCCGCAGAGTCCATAAAGCGGCGGGTGCACCTGTTGTGCTGCTCTTAACTTGATGTGAAGATGTGGACAATGCATCCCCTATCTGGTGGGAATCCCGTTCGACTGAGTGTGAGAGAGCGGTCTTGTGCGTGAGTCGGTCGGTGGGTGGGTGAGTGAGTGAACGGCATAAAACCTCCATTCTTTGCACTTGCAAACACCATCTATTGTTCCTATTCCGGTGACCATCTTTCGCTTTCATCATCCTCACTTTCGACAGCACTTTATTAACAAGAACAACCAATTCTTCATCAGAACCGTCTACCGGTCTACACCACAGCATGTTTCTGCAAAACCTTGCCGACATCCCACTGTTGGTGCGTGAGATTTCGCTGCCGCGTGCACTACACGAATTGGTCACGGTAAGTTCGATGTATGTGTGCACTCATCTGAACTCCTACATTCGGATCAGCATGCAACAGACCAATCATTTTTTTTATAACATTTCGCTTCGATAATTTTAGGATGTGCTTCCACATTTGTTTCCCATATTCTAATTACTCATAGCAAGCTGCCGAAGGTTTTCATGGGAATTGTTCCATTCAGAATGATCCATCCACAATCATCAGAGACCCACAGTATCTAGGCTCTTCTTGAGCATCTTCACGCCCTTCTCCCAGGTCGAAGGTTGTCCAACATTTTACTTGCATCCCTGTGAATAGAAACAGGTCCTTTTTATGCAGCTGATCATCGGGCATGCGCGATACATGATCAAACTACCGTAGTTTCTGACACTAAACGCTTTGTTAAATTGGAGCTCAACCAAGCTCTCGTTTTCGAATTGACTTGTGGGTTCGGTGGCACCGAGTTGTGGCCTTGATACAACGGTTAGCGATCACTAGAGCATATCTCGGTTCCACCTTTCTCAGAGGCCAACCCTAAAACACGGTGACCCGTACTCCAACTTGATATACGCGTCACTGCTGTGTCATTGTTTGTAAGCTTCAATCGCGCCTCGGATTTATGCTGCGCAACTTTTGTCGTTGTATACAGAAAAGACGCGCTAGTTCTTTGCTGTCTGGTTTATTAGGCATGAATACAGACCAACTGCGCAAGGAACCTCAAGGCTGAATCGAAGGCTTATCCGTTGCGTACTTTAAAACGCAATAATATCAATTTACGGTAATGCATGTGTGAATGTAGATGCAGTATTTCCTGCTCATGGGAAGCTTCCATCCAATAAACACTGTGATAAAACAGTTGCGGTAGTATTCATTTTCCACAATCCTGTATAAAATCGGTGTGGGGAAACGAATCTCCCTTGCATTGAAAATTCTTCGGCAATCCAGCTGAAAACAGCCACTATACGGCTGGCTGGGTTTTATCTGTGACCCTGAGCTCACTGCACTCTCTAGACAAGGCGAAATGGACTGAGGTCTACCCGCCCAAAATAAGATGTAGAGTGTTCAGTTCATTGCTGAATGCAACTCATACAATTTGCCCAGTTTATCCTACAACCTTAAGGCGGTCTATTTGAACTTTCCCTTACCAAACATATCGAGGCTGTATCTTAGGATGCGTTCGTATATGTTGTATGTTATTTGATGTCTTTTGTAGAAAGGGAAATGGAAACAACGAAATTCTCACTTACCACGACAAAATTGTTCTGTCAGGAAGCTTTCTGGCTCTGAAACCACGGAATCTATGACACATCACTTGGCGGT
Source organism: Clonorchis sinensis (assembly GCA_003604175.2). Classification (NCBI taxonomy): domain Eukaryota; kingdom Metazoa; phylum Platyhelminthes; class Trematoda; order Opisthorchiida; family Opisthorchiidae; genus Clonorchis; species Clonorchis sinensis. The sequence goes on from CM030370.1 coordinate 156,442,733, forward strand.
CTGTTTGACCTTAAAGCACCTCGTATTGCGCAACATTCTTCACCAAATGTTGACGATATATCCATCTGCTGGTCTAACCATTTTTTCCGATGGGTGTAAAACCTTCCGGTCGTTGGACAGTGACGTCTTCATGGTCTTGTTTTGTTCTACCTTCTTCTAAGACCTCGCCCTCAACTAAGCAAGTCAACATGGGTGCTTCCCTCTGGCTGGTATACCGCCAGGTTGCCCAAGCCTAGACAGGGGAAGTCGAGATGCATAGGTCGGGTTCGAACTACGGACCATCCGGTCAGTAAATTCGCGCTCTAACCACTTAGGCCATCTCGCCCCCTTTCCTTTAGATAGATGAACAAGCCTATAAAGGATGATGGAATTAAATAGACTTGACGCAGCGTTTCCCATGAGTTCGTTTATGGAAAAAATGCAACCTAGATACTTCTGTCCTTTTTTGTGAAAACTAGAAATATGCCACAAGTGGCCTGTGCTCTTGTTTATTGTTACGTAGTGGCCTACCCCCACGGCGATGCAGTCAGTGGTCGGTGCGTACTGAGTAGCTGTGTGCGGTAGACCACGATTTAATGCGCTCCATTCTAAGGTCGTGCTGAGGTCAATCTGTCTTTCGTGATATCGTACGATACGCATCAGTGCCAGTTATTGCAGCCTTGAATTCGCGGGTAAGTCCATGGCTCGTTAGACGTGTATCGTTGTGTGGCTTGATAAAATGTTGATAGTTTTTTATGGTGTACAGAAGCCATCTAAAAGAGAACGTTATGGAAAGCGGATGTTCTGGCTTCTCTTGAGAATGGCTTTTGAGAGAGGAGATTTCCCGCCAAATTGTGGGTGACAGGGGACGCCACTGTCAGTACTTCATGCCGCAGCCGTGAAATAGGCTTATCGCAAGACCCGGGGGAGAAGGCTGGAGATACCAAATCCCCTCTCCTTTGTTTTAATAAACTACACTGGAATCAACAATGAACTCGAAGGGTGAAAACGAACTAGGGAAGACCAAATACTGACTTTACAGTGAAGTATCAAAACCATTACGGGCAAACTCAGTTGGGCCGGTCATTGCCATCTCCCTGGATGGGGACCCCGAAACGGGACACATCAATGGTTGGAGACATTTGCAGACATGACCCAGTCATGCGCTCCATGGCGTCTGTGCATCCAGGCTATTGCCTTCAATGCATAGCTCCCTTCCCAATCTCCCCAATTAAAATTTTACTGACGACCCTGTATTTACACCCGAGCTACCAGTATTCCAACACATTACCATCAGTTAAATCAGCTGCCAGTTCCATGAAGCTTGCTTCCTGCAATTCCTGTCTCGACATTGGTGAATTAATGCAATGGGTTCATACTACTAACAGTTATTCTCAACTGTAATTCGGGTAGACTCTTCCCTTGCACAACATATTTAAGTTTATCCTACCTTTTATCATTTATCAACAGCGGCACCATTTGTGTTCATCCACACGTTCATCCCAAACCACTCCCGCATTCATCTGTCTCTTTTTTCATAACCCTTTAGGTATACAACCAGTCATGCACCAGAGTCTTACAGCCTAACACAGAACAACTGTTGTTGAACATGTCAGTTCGCATCATGCCTACCGCTCAGGTTGTCGGCTCCCTGACTGTGGTTACCAACGTGTCCACCATCAACTTATTGATCAACGTTTTTTCAGGTCACATTCACGTAAGTAGTGGCGTAACCCAGTTGTTTCTCTTATTTTCGTTCTTTGTGTAACTAAGCTCATTTTCTTCCTGGTTAGTCTTAAACCAGTAGGTAGGATTATCACGAGATGATCTATATATCGTGACCGGTTAGAAAACCATTGTCATCACCTCATAAATGGTTACTTTATTCCACCTTTTCGTTAAAAAAATCGTTCAGCTGTAGCATCCTTTCGGTGCCTAACTGCCATGCCACCCGAGGGTTGCACGAGGGCTGGGATACTGCCAGGGTGTCCAAGCCTAGACAGGTGAAGTCGAGATGCAGAGGTCGGGTTCGAACCACGGACTTTCCGGTCAGTAAATTCGCGCTCTAACCACTTGGGCTATCTCGTCCCAGGCGAACCTGACTGCCTCAATGAAGGCGAGGTGTGGCTGTATATTTCGTTTGACGACCCACTTCCCTCTCTAGATCATCCTTGTGGTAAAGTTTTCCGTTCACGGTAGGTTTTCAGTCGAACAGCACAGCAAAATTCTTACCTACTGCATTCCTGCAATGTGACTTCTCCTCAGAGGAGTCAACAATGATGTTGGGCGAGATGGCTCAAGTGGTTAGAGAGCGAATTTACTGACCTTAGGGTCCCTGGTTCGAACCCCACCTCTGCCTCTCGACTTCCCCTGTCTAGGCTTGGGCAACCTGGGAGTATCCCAGCCCTCGTGCTTCCTTCGGGTAGCATGGCAGCTAGCACCGGAAGGGTGTTGCAGCTGAACGATTAATGATGTTGATTATACCATCTTTACACTTGCGGCAAACTTGTGAAATCTTGCTTGACTTTCACTAGAACTACGGAATGAAATGGAAGAGTTTCCGATCAGCAGGTGACAAATACTAACAATATAGAGAGGGGAATCTGCATATGTTTCGTGGACGTACTGATTTTCAAAGAAAAAAAGATGAAGAATAGGTTTGACAACTCACGGGGCCTTACCAAGCTATTCTGTCAACAAAAAAGAGTTTCAGAGCACGTAATCCGGCTGTTTTGTCTCTGCTTCTTCATATCCTTTCTTTTGTGTGATGTATCCAAACGCTACTCCAAGTAAGAGCTGCTGATGCGGCCTACTATGCCAATGATGGAAACAGGATAGGCCGCTCTAAAACACGTCAGCGTAGCCATGCCATCAAAAAAGCCGATGACGTCTGTCATCATGGTGTTAGTCCATTTCATTTCAGGAATCTGGTGGTGGGTGATCTGCCCTCATCCGACCATGTGCACTGGCTCGGTTGGCATGCATACTAAGTTGCTTAGGTAGTCACCAAGATGCTGGTCATTCCACCGGCGCACAGTTCCTATCCAGATTCCCTGAACGAATCCACCTCGGGATGCTTGGAGTAAGCTAGCATTAAGTCTCTTCCCTGTCCACCTTTATTCTTTCCTCCACAATTAAGCTTTCGAATACATCATGGTTGTACGGCAGCGGAGCATCAGTGTTGGAAACTAACGTGATGCTGTCGATGATGATGATGCCATGACTCTCATTTGATACAGTCGTATCTACTATTTAGTAGGCGTGCACCGCTGATAAATCATAGTTCTAAGGATTGATCGTGGCCGATATCAGGTTAGCCAACTGCCATCGAAAAAAATGCGAATGTTAACCTTACCGACAAAAACTCCGAGGCAGTGTTTGGGTAGTCTGAAGCGCAGTCTCTTGAGGCCAGGCACCCCACTCGCTCCTCTAGAGTGGGTATCTGGTGGTGCTAATTCGTCTCTTGCAGGTCGATCGGAGGTGATCACGTCTTCCCGTTGGCTCGTGGAACGGCGGAACACTGCTGGAGCAAGCTGATCACCGGATCGATCATCCTGCGAAGCGCACCGCCTTGGTTGCTTGAAACTGAAAAGATACAGAATCGATGTCACGGCTGTAAGCGGAAGGCGACTAGCTTACTAGATAAGTTTTCGTGATGCTGGTTCCGGCTGCATATTCTAACTAAATCGTGTTGTCGATTTTGCACTTTTCGATCGCACCAAGAAGATGCTCGACACAATCCTGTGGCATCGATGCATGTATTGCTTCACTGCGCGTGAGACTGCTAGATCACACTTAAGGAACCGATATCGGTGCACATCCTCCATTACTATGCTTAACAGAGGAACTCAAAGACAACTACGTCAAAGCTAGTACCCTACTTCAATCAGTTCCGAAAACCGATGACATTCTCTTGCTTGGTCTGATAAAAAAAGCTAGCATATAAACAGTTGGTGGCCAGAAAAACGCAACAGTTACTGGATTACTCCCCCGTCGCAGCGGCGGGTCAAGAAACAGCAACCAAAGACATGCCCGGCCACTCATCCGCATCATGGAAGAATGGTGGAGAATTCAAAGTGAGCATAAAGAATAATTTGCGGCTAGATTGCAACACAGAATTTTTCCATCTTAAAATCATCAATGCACCGAGCGTCAGACCGACACGTGACTAAAGCAGGCTTCACCTGCAACAATACCGGATGTATGGTGCAAGCACTTTACCAGACTGCTGAATTGCAATGGATGGACTGCCTCAACGAGAGATTAAACTGTCCCTGGTGCTTTTTCGGACTACAGAAGAGATACCACAGGTGAACTCGCAATAACGGAACGGCAAGGCAACCGGAAAGGACTTGCTTCCAGCAGAACTCGTAATGTTTGCTGGCCGTCTGTAGAAAATGCATTTCTTTAACTACAGGAATTCAACGATACCCTAATCATGCCAGGTCACGAAAGCAAGAGAAGCAAAACCTCACCTGACAGCTACAGAGGTATCAATCCGATGAGCTCCGTGGGAAAGCTCCTGGCACGAGTGATACTCAACTGCGTGGCAGCTGAAGTGATCGAAAAACAAGAACAACGTGGATTCCGTGTTTGTCACAGCACAATGGACCTGGTGTTTGTTGCACGACGGCTACAAGAAAAATTGCACTAACATTGCCCGCTTCATGACCCCTTCATAGTCTTCACGAAGGCCTTCTACTCCTCCATCCGAGAAGTGTTGTGAACAAGTATTTCCCAATGCGGCTATCCACCAGCGTAATCCAAAGCCACATTACCGAATGAGAGTGAAGGTGCAACTGGGTAAATCAACTCCATTATATCCGGCCATTTAAAAAGGAAATGCACTTCCGTCTTCCTTGTTTGGTTACTTCTGTGTCCGTCTTAAGGGTGCAGTTCGTTCGGTCCCAGGTAGGCTGGAGGCTGTTTTTGCCCCGAGGTGCACCTCTTGATTTTCTTTTGTCCGGTGACCACTTCACACCGACTGGTGTCCTTCTAGTTTTGATGCTGTCTCAATTTAATTCGAGGCATTTTATCCAATCTCCAAATTGATACTACTGTATTGTGTCCAATACTATGTTGATACTTATGCCGGTTGACACATTCGAAGCCTGCATCATCCAGAGACAGTGGAACCCTCTTCACTCCGATCACAGTTGTCCTACTGAGTGTTATCCGTTGGTCACGAGTGATTTAAATTGATAGACCCCTGCATTTAGACGTCCCCTAAGCAAGAAGTCTTCGGACTTTGGGACTTTATACAAACGGGTCTTCGACAGACAGATCTACGGTAATTTTATAGCGACTCTCACGTTGGAAGGGACGGTGCATGCCAGTGCAAAGATTCCTAAAAATGTGTGCTTATTTCTTATATGTTTATCATGTTGTACTGATGGGCTTGCACTTTTTCAATCATATGTGACTCCATAACTCTTGATTTTGATCATAGTCCTTGGACGGTGTTTGAAGCAAACTTAGAAAGTAATCTATTGCTTATGGTGCCTTTGTCTTCTTCTGTTGCTCCGTTTTTTTTCGGTTCGCTTGCACTTTCGTCACACACTTTTCATGTATCGTTGTTTCTTCATTTTTACGACCTTGTTTATCTGATATTTTCCATTCTTAGTTTCCTTATGCTACACCTTACTAGTTGAATGCATACAATGTACGCAAGATCTGACCTTATTCCGTTGTTTCCATCGAAATGGTATGACAAAAGATGACAATGAGGTCTCTATACGTATATGGGCCACGAAATATGGTCTTTGGTGTACTCTACGCGTTCCTCTTTGTATGTGTATGTGTGCCTGTTTAGCGGTCATCGTGACCTTTACGTCCACCCTTATTTGGATTTGATCACAGCTTGCTTTATTAAACTATTTGATTTTGTTCTGCGTCCATGTTGGGACTATATATATATATATATATATATGCATAAATAAATAAAAATAACTACACTAGAAGAATAGTTGTATGATACGGGGAAAGAGTGCATTCCATATTCGATTTACGTCACTGCTTGCATCATTTTACGAAGCCTTGCATCTACTACACGAGAGTGCTCTTATGTATTCTCAGTATCCTGAGGACCAAATTCCACTCTTCTCCAAGAAAGTAATCGCTTTTTATGGAGGACTCACTCTCCAGAGAATCTGTACTCTATGATTTTTAGATGAAGACTGAAAATTTTCAATTAGTTTAGCGCGATTGATTTTACGTACTGGTGTTTCCTCCCTTCCTCCTCTCAATCAGGTTCGTATTCCGACTGCGCGCCTGCTATCGGAAGTTTTCGATTTCGGTCATGTGACCTTGGGACGTCGACGCACCACAACTATCGTTCTTCACAACGGAAACCCTTTTGACGTGAGCATTTCCATTGATGTTAATATCGTAAAACTGAAAGGGCATGTATGCATTTATGAAATCCACTGTCTTTGGTCCCGTCCACCTCTTGTGGATCGGCTTCTACGTAGGATAGCCTTCTGTCTTGTGATTGTTTCCAGACGGGGATTCTTCGCGCATAATATCCTTTGTAGTCTTGGAAATCGTTGGGTCATTCGGTTGACCTTTAGCCTACATAACGTTCTTTCGACGAAATTCCCTACGTTCCACAATTTGGACATCTGAACTCATAATTGTTGCATGGGTTTCTCATTTTGGCCTATGCCCCTGTGACGTCTCATCTCGCTTCTGTGATCGGTTTCTCCCCTTTATCAGTCCAGTGCTTTGTACCAAGCGTTCACGAGGTAACTACATTTGGCGGGCGTCACCGTATCCAACTCTTCTCACCCAGATTTACTGTGTAATCGCCTCTCAACGGTTTGAAACTATGCAGTTGATACGAGTTCAGCAAGTCCGTTTGCAGCCTATCCAACGCACTGTGAAGTTGTCAAATGACAGTTTGTTGGCTGCATCAGTGATCGATAAACAGCCAGAAGGGGCGGCTGAGGCAGTCGTACGTGAGCAGATGGATATAGCCAATGGGGTGGCAGCGGCGGTCGAAAGCAAGTTTCAGACGGCCTTGAATGATCATACATGAGGACGCCTTTTCTGTGTTCGAAACGTTTGTATTCCAAAGGTTTTTTGTCTTCCGTTGCTTGTGCAGACCTGGACTTTACCGTACGTAAATACGCCAGGCGGGGTCACGCGCTCCTATCTCAGCAGTTTTGACTAATCAGAAGCCCTCCTTCATCAGTGTTATCAAAACACTATGTTTGGAGATGGAATGTTGGGAGCAACGTTCAGTCTCAGGACCGGGCTGATGTCGCGCGAACTATATTTTGGTGCACGTATTATCGGCGTACATGTTTTGTGAGAGCGCTGCAGTTGAGGGCATGGTAGATACTAAGCCAAATAGGTTTGACCTTAACACCGGGTAGAATAGTGGCCTTCAGTTTGTCTCCTTTCTGCACCATCTGCTCGCTTGAAAAACCAACAGACCGCTCCCGAGATCATAATAACTAGGAAGGGCGCTAACCGTATGAATTCTTCCATTAACAAGTTATTTCAGTAGCCGACGGCGAAAATACATCGAGAGACTGCCTAAGGATACTGTAGCCTCTTCTAGAACGGTAGGTTCGATTTGCGGACTCTGAGGCAAAAGTCCGCGTGGTTCAGTAGCTGGACCCGATTTCAACTGTACTGTCGACCATCGAATTTGATTCCAACCTTGGCGACCGAGGGACTTTCCGCCGCAGCAAAGATTAATATACGATCCAGCTTATGAGCAGATGTCACGTGGGATGCAATACTTCAATACGGTCCACACCTGGTCTTGAACCCTCATGCTTAAAAGTACACATCAGAGACTTGGAGGTTGTTTTTTTCATCGAGCATTGGAGAAGCATAGTATATGCTCGGAAAAGATGAGGTATCAGTTCCATAACTTCTGTCTGTTTTTACTCTTCGTCCAACTTAAGAACCTTTATGCATCATAAAGATGTGTCAACTAGTTGAAATGTTGATGTCCGGGATTCAAAGACATTCCCATGGCCTAGTACATTCAGTTAAGGTCGTATATACACAACGTCTACAGTTCAGTGATGTGTGACGCAATATGCACGGATGGATCTTATCCCATGTGTCTTCCGTCTGTCAATGAAGAATAAATGAAGACCCCCTTCAGCACCCTTAAAACCGTCACAGGAATATGTGGGAATATGTGGAACCACATCGGAGTGGCACTGTGTACAAAGCTGGTCGCCTCTGCACAATGTTCCGTGGTAATTTTTTTGAAATGCCTCATTTTAAACCACTACGTTAGTTTTTTCTTGCACGCTTGTTCGACATTATCACAAAATCACACCCTGGTTCTTTACGGCAGATCACAATTGAATCTTTTCTACTTTCAACGGTCACTACGGAAGACCAGCTCTTGAAATTGTCCCGAAGCTCATCCATCTCTCTCTGTGTGCCTACCTGTCGACTTTCGTTGATGGGCCAAACCTGCTCCAGTTGCTTCGTGAGTTCCTCCATCGCATGGTTTTTGTGTACGTTTATGTATATAATTTTTCTCATCCGCCTACCGTCATTATTGTCTGTTTGTTTCGCTGTCTCTCTCCAGAACCACATCGCGTCCAATTCGAGTTTGACTTATTCGGTGGAATGGGGCGGATCTCACGTCGCTGGGACAATCACCGGTTATCTCCTTCTTCGTTCGACCTATCATGTAAGCCCTAAAGTACTGGTCAACAGCTAATTATATCATAGTCAACCCATTTCGCGTCTACTGGAATGGGTATTTTTGTTGCCGTATCGGTTACTGTATATCAGACTCGTGAACGGTTGCAATGTCGTGTTAACCGGAAAGCGAATCGAACTTGTACCACATCTTTTATTGCCGGAGACCGATCGTCGCCTGGGACGTTCTGTTAATCCCACCTCGCTTGATGATTTGAACTCCTGACACCGCTTCTTTGTGAAGTTCTTCCTCAGTTTGCTGACTGATTCTGATACGGTCTGGTCTGGTTCTCATCTTATGGTATTGGTCGGGTTCCGGTACTATCATGACTCTCGGGCCTACACCCAGCCCCGTAAGATTCAGCTATGCCAGGAAGGTATGAGGAGAGCAATCCGACCGTGAACAGCAAGGTTGACGACGATTACGTCAAACTGTAGTTGAGGTAGTTCGGATGTAGTGAACTGAATTGGTGTCGGCCGTGCCTCTGTTAAAAGTCTCAAACTCGTTGCAGGCCACGGTCATTTTTGGGTTCCCCATTAAATTATTTCGCTGTTAAGTGAAAGAAACATCTCGGTTTATCAGATCTAGACGGAAGAGATTAGATGATCAGTTCTGGTATATGGTTACGATGAACATACTCGCTGTATTTGCTTGCTCCAAACGGTTCTTATTTTTCACACTTAAAGTACAGTCCGGTAATTCTCAGTTTAAAAATTGCGCTTGCAGCAGTGGCCAGTTTCCAATGTGGTGTACATGCGGAGTGAAATGCAATCGCCAGCTCTGCTCATCACTCACAGTTTCCAAATGTATCTTTAATCCTAGCTCTCCACCTTGGCTTTCCAATAATTGTGAGTCGCACTATCTGACAGAACTGAAACTGACACGGTGACTCTCAACGAATCGGGTTATCAGACGTTTTCACGCCGCCGCTCCACTTTAGGGCCACTTAGAGTATAATAACGCGGATTGCCTACTTCATTCTCCCATAACCCACCGTGTGGTTAATTGTCACCGTATGCATCCGAACCGATTACAGGACACGCGTTGAAGCTAAAAGTGAAATAATGATTGCCGCTCTAATGGTTGTAGGGTAACGGTTGATCCGCTGCTCACTTAACACATCTGTTCAGGCGTTACTTTCGAGAAAAAGTTGGCATCAGTAACAATTAAACTTCTGATTTTAACTGTAATGGAAGTGAGAATGCCGTGACACTCGGCTGGTGCTAAGCAGAACGAATTCGCCGGAAAGAAGAGAGTGGACTGAACACTACCTCAGAGAAATCGTTCAGATTCAGGCCTGTGCTGTACAGTGCCGTCCACGTTCTCTGAAAGCCTATCAACAGCTGTTGCGGTCGAGCATGGGGCAATGATTTGTGTTATTTGGAATTTGCCCCTAATTTTTTAACCGTGCCACGAGAACCCATGAGGAGCATCCAAAGTGCAGGGAACCCCACTCTGTGAGCAATCGCACGGTGAAGTCGTACTGTCCTTGGACAGTATAAAAACGGTAAGATATTTTCTCGCATCAGTCAACATTTCCATATAGAAACAGTGGTACTGCCTTCTATCGAGAAGGCAGTATCTTCTTGGTCAATAAGAACAAGAGATTACTGAATTTTTGCAAGCGCCTAATGCGGCTTCAAACTCATCAGCTGTGCTCAGCAGCTTCCGGAGTGGGCATCCAACCCTTAGGTCGTCCAAGTGAGTCATTATTGGGGTATTCGCTTCCGATCAGACTCATGACAGGTTGGCTATCCACCGCCTCATTGTTTAGACTTTCTTGTCAGAGGCTAGGAGTAGGGTCCCAGAATAAAACCTCACTTCTACTCACTGCTTCATGTGCCAGGGGTGCTCACAGTGGGCTAATTCAAGCGAAATCCTGTTGGGCCTATGCAACCGGGCAGTGCATTCGCTCTCATAGATTTTGGGTCACCGATCAGTTTCAATAAGCATTCTATTGTGTACTGTGCAACACAGTGCCCACTGAGATAACTCAAAGTAGACCTCTTGACCGCTTTCAACGTCAGCAATCGGTCGAATATGTCAGCAGATATCTTCCCTCTTTTGTAATGCCTGCATACATCCTGTCCTGAAACACGCACACACTACCCCAGCTTCGTCTTACACCTCAATTCTCCAAGTGTAAATCTCTTCACATCTTTCGCGTGTCGAAAACGACTTGAGACACAGTGTTGGGGTCAGACTATGCATCAGAACAGGATTGGATCCCTTCGCAGTATTCGTTCTTCCAGCTCTATCAAAATCAGTGCGATTGAACATCAGAGATGTGCCAACTGTGCCGACCAACCCGATTCCTGAAGCTGAGAAGTCTGTGTGGGTTAATTCGGTTTTCTGGAAGCACCTATGTTGTCCTCCTTTTGGGTTTTGTAAGCATCCAGTTAATTCGAAGGAATCCTGTAATAGGTAGTCTTTTCCGAGTGAATGCTTGTCATACAGACAACAAGACGCCTGGCTCACTGAAGGCAATGACGCTGTAGAAGTTACCCTTCCTGATGGCTGCAAAAGGGGAATGGAAGGTTGCCCAAAGAAGCGAATATTTATGCCATCGTACCAGTCTTCAGTAGGGTTACATGAACAGTGTGTGGAAACGGTCTACCCGTCAGCTGCGTATCTTCCAAGGTTCCCTCTGGTCGTATTCTACGCAGATTACTCGAACATCGCGTTAAACGGACCAGACTGGATTCCACGCCTAGCGTGGGTATGCAGACTACGTCTCCACTGTCCGATAAGAGCGAAGGTGTTCTGTGCATATTTTTCACCCTATTTGAAACCCTTTATTCCACTTCGTTCCACGAAAGACCTCCGACTGGGTTCCCCACATCATCCGATATCAGGCTACACTATGCTCCTCCACTTTGTTATTGATGGAGTAATTGCATGCTGTCGTTGCTGTCTGCTCAGTCGGGTGCTCCTACTTCTTCCTTCTGTATTATTGCATACAACGACCGTATACTCCTACTTGGATCGGACTGCACGGAGACCTAAAGAATACCAATTTGCACTAGGTTTGCCGCAAACTTTACCACATTATTCGTACCAAGGGTTTTTCTTCATGGTAATCTCAGTAATTCTTAAAAACCAAAAAGGCATAATCTCTCCTCAGATACTGGTAAATTCCAGAGTATTCACGCGCGAGCTATCGCATCACGGATGAAAAAGTCAGGTTTTCTGGTTTACTTCCCATACCTTTGTAACTTTTCTTCCCGATTTCAAAATGGCTGAACTCGACATTGTTTTTTAAGACAAGAAATGAGAAAAATGTGTAGACTTTACTCTTTTATCTAACGGAAAGGACTTGAGATTCTTATCTGTCTTAGGTTACCCATCTGTTCAATGTAACAGTGTATGTGTTCATGGTAAAAAGATAAAAAGAACATTCGTTCAGCCGTAGCACCTTTCCGGTATCTATCTATGATACTACCCGAAGGAAGCACGAGGGCTGAGATATTGCCAGGTTGCCCAAGCCTAGACAGGAGCAGTCAAAATGCTGAGCTGGGCTTCGAATCAAGAGTCTTCCAGTCAGTAAGGTGGCGCACACATGAACTGTCACTAATGTCACTGGGCATACAATTCTGTGATGCCTTGTTCAGTCCTGAATCCCTCAACACTACTATGCAAGTAGTGCAATATCATACCTACATTAGTAATGTTATTGTAGATTATCTGAAACGTGACCTTTAAGAAATTCATTCAGCTGTAGCACCCTTTTGGTGCCTAGCTGCCGCCAGAAGGAAGCACGAGGGCTGGGATACTACCAGGTTGCCCAAGCCTGGACAAGGGAAGTCGAGAGGCAGAGGTCGGGTTCGAACCACGGACCTTCCGGTCGGTGAATTCGCGCTCTAACCGCTTTGGCCATCTCGCCCCCAAATTGACCCAAAGGTGATGTGATTTATTTAGAACGGTTTTTGTCATCCGAACTTGTGCTGTCAACGAAATCAGTAGTCCACCCACGCTCAACGCAAGTTTAGGTTGATAAACCGTTGCTCACTTTGCAAACATCTTCAAAGCAACCGAACACGTTTTCTCCCATGTCTTCTCAAAGTTTATACGGCAAGTTGCCTTGTCTCGAGAAACTTCTTTCAATCCCCTTTTTCGGCGAACTGCTTCCATGTGAAAAAATACGGACATAGTGCGCAACCACCACTCTAGAGCAGTTTTTAAATACTCACACAATCACACACTGACGATGCCTTCTCGTACGCTTGCAAGCCAATTGTAAAGTTCGACGAGCAGATCAGGGACGACCTTATTAAACGTTTGCAATCGAATTGCCCAGCTCAGCGAACCAGCAACGACCACTGGTTAATGTATTTGATCAATTTGTTTGCCAGCGGCTTTCACCAGTCCCGGCGAGCAGTTTAAGGATAAGACTCCGCCTTCGAATGATGAAAGCAAAGACGGCTTTTTCTGACGAGATTTGTGGTGTCGACCCGACATAAGCCTATTTATCAATGATAGAGTCCACAGCACCGTCTTGCGCCCCATCTCATGAGGGTCAGGAACCTCTCCACTGTGATTAGACCTTAAACAATATTCAGTGTTTGACCCCCGATATCTCCAAAGCATTATTTTTGTGTGAAAAAAAACAGATCAGCAGTGCTGGATCACCTCCAAATGCATGGATTCACATCCGATTGACAAGCTGATTATTCGTTATGGATTGCCCTGATGCGTTCATATCCTTCAATCGCCCGCAGACAGACTTCTCCTTCTCATGAACCTTTTAACATGGCAGCTTCCGTTTCCCCCTACATAATGGATACACTAATCAGCGAAGACGCGCTCGGTGACGTTAATGCACCCGAGCCACTTCTTTCAATACGTACCCCCCCGGATTTCTACACTCAGAAGTCGACACCTCTGTCACTATTCAGTTCATGGTCCAAGTTGTCGCCTCCAGTGTGTAGCTCTACCATCAGTCGTTGAATACTGTTGATGAGGATGAAGAGGAGGGGGAGGGAGATTAGTGGTAGACAGCCGGCGATGATAATGATTGTGATGATGATGGTGAGCAGTTTCTTGGCAATCATAAACCCAGGTGCCGAAAAGTTGGCAGACAGGACGACGCAAAATGGGAATGCGTACCGGTGCCTGAGCGTTCCCCGTGCCTTACTTGCGAATGTCTCAAGCGGTGCACACTCAGCTGATGTTTGTTGTCTCTTGTGTAGTGCGTGACGCGGAATGTTGATGGTCACGTAAAGCCTCAATTAGGCTGTCTTGGTTATGTTGACCTATCCTGACACGATTCTCAGTTGTTTTTGTTGTTTGAAGGTTAAAGCTTTTCTTATTAATTTCGCATTCCGATTGCTTCTGTAAGACACTCCCATCCGATTATATCGCAGCTAAACAACGTTGTTGCCTGTCGGGAATAACATTGGCACTGTTCTATCATCAAACCACCCGACAGGTTAGCTGACCTCACACTGTGGTTGGTCGCACAGATTTTCAGGATCTCATCATCATCGGTGGCAGCAATATCAGGGCGAAAACCGATGCTTCACTGCCGTACGAGCACAAGGTTTATTCAGTTATATATAAGGCTTGTGTGAAGAAAATAAAAGACTGGGTGAAGGGTAACTTGATGCTAGTCTACCGCAGGTATCCACAACTCGAAGTGCTCCATCAGACAATCTGGAAGGAAAGTGACAGCCCGAACACCACTAACATCAGTTTGTTGCAAGGTCTCCAGCCAAACGCAGGGTAGCCACTTGGACCCCATTCCGGGAGGCGAGCCGCACAAACAACACCCAAACTCCTCATAATCTCTTTCACCCCCTTCTGTCAAGTCACACGTTGTCCAAACTACTAGCGAGCACATCCCAGTTGGCTTATGGCATTGAGAAAAGAGTTTGGCGATCCTATGTGTTTCCTCCAACGTCTCTACCAACTTCTGTAGTAGTAGTAAGGAGTCGTTCAGCTGCAACACTTTTTGGTGCCCATCTGCAGTACCACCCGATGGAAGCACGAGGGCTGAGATATTGTCAGGTTGCCCAAGCCTAGAGACAGGAGCAGTCGGGATGCTGAAGTTAAGTTCGAACCACGCACCTCGCTGTCATTAAGTTTGCGTCTTAGCCACTGAACCATCTCAAGCTCCAGATTTCTATGATGTAGTGATGGTTTAGTAGTGAGATTGACAATCAAACTAAAAATTCCAACAATTCCACCCCAATAAAGTATGCAGATTTGAGAAATCCTCAACAGTCCATTTTTGAACGGCCCAGCCATGGGAAATAATATCTAATGGATAACGCAAACCTGTCAAAACACCCAGCATCAAATCACACCGAAATTGTGCCCAATCCGTTCATTCAATAGATTCAACCCCATTCATCTTATTTGTACACTGCTGCACAAGCACTAGTCACCTGGCTAACCACTTTGAAACCCCACCTCGTGACTATGGCAACACGTGCAAAGCTTGATCACTTTGTTCTAAGTAACTCTCAAAATAATCGTTACTGGTTGTTGTTTATTAGTCTAAATGGAGTGGGGCCTAGAACTTCAACAAAACCAGGGCGGATTGACGTACGCACTTCGTCGACTTTTGCTGCTCCACAATCCTATGTCCTCGTAAACGGTGGTATGCAACAACAGGTGCTGACAACGTTTGAATACATGTGCATCCTACGTCTGCCTTAGCCGTGACGTTGAATGCGATGCATTGGTAGGTATATTCTTATCTTTTTGCCAGCATACAATTATTGGGGTAAACTAACTGTTTACACATGTACAAGTTTTACCATACGATATTTCTTGATTTTCCGTTTCCCATCCAACAGCAATTCATTCGCCAGTTCCGTTTTCATACCGGTCTCGGTGAACTAACTATGCTGCCTGACCCAATGATGGTCGATAGCCTTTTTCCGGTGAGTGTTTGTTCACGTCTACTTCACTCCTTATATCCCTCATAATGTAGTTTCCCAGCGATCTCATGCTAACTTGCCCTTTTGATCGGTCCCGCGCTGTGATCTGGCTGACTCCAGTCATCGACTAATTTACCAACTGAACATGCCGTTAGTAGTTCTTTCACTGTGTTGGTCTCTAAAACCCATCCGATCGAGTCTTTTGCACACTAAGAAACAGCTGACACTTCTCAAGTTATCCCAGATTGTTTGGACCAGAAGCGGCTTGTCACCCACCCAACAGCGCACTGATGGTGTTTCCTGGAATGGTGACGAAACGCCTGCAACTCAATTAACAAGGTCGGCGAGCAGTCCAACTACCAGTGAATGTCTCGATGTTCGAGAACGCGCTATTGACTAGAAGGTCTGTGGTTTCGGTTGTTTCGTGTGTTGTTTCAGGTTGTCCGTGATTCTGTCTTTTTGACTTCGGGTATCACTAGCAGGTAGGTTACACTTCAGTAGCTAGTTAGGTCTGCTTTGTTGCCGAACTTCAGTACTGGGACTATGGTCTAATTAACCGTACATCAAGTCGTTTGGATGCATGCGTCACGTGCGGACTACGGACCAAACAAGGCCCTTCCCTGATTGGTCAAGACGTCGACCAATCACTGTCGAGCGTTTATAGCTTGGCTTCTACTGCCCCCTCACGAAAATTCTAGCAGTTTCTTGTGGAACATTCGGTGATAACCGTATAAACTACACTTATGATGATTTCCCTACTTTCCATTAAGGGCTGTCTCAGACTACCATAGTGAGCGGAATAGGATGCCAAGGACCGACATAGCAGTTGTACTACTGTTCACCGGATGGTTCAAGTGGTTAGAGCGCGAAGTTACTGGCCGGAAGGTCCGTGGCTCGAACCCAACTCCTGCCTCTCGACCTCCCCTGTCTAGGCTTGGGCAACCTGGTGGTATCTCAGCCCTCGTGCTTCCTTCGGGTGGCATGGCAGCTAGGCACCGAAAGTGTGCTACAGCTGAACGATTATTATTTATTTATTACTGTTCACCGGACAACAACCGGCGACGGAGATTGTTTGGTGCTTCCATACATAAGGAACAACACTTTCCAATACGTTGCACTTAAAGAAACTGGCTAAAAGTACGGCCAGTATTTCTGCTGATGTCTTTAGAACCCTGGGACATATGTTATTCCAACCCAGCGCACTGTTCATTGACTTCCGTTGTATAACTTCTGATGTGAAAATCAGTTGGATATGCTTGTTCGTAGTGGTAGTATATCAGGAACCAAAATCGAAGTACTGAACGCAAAAATTGATGGTTACCTTGGGGCTTCCGCTACAACCACCCCCTTCATCGCGGGCTCTTTCAATGCAGTTGGTGGTGAATGGACACGTTTTACTCGACGCAGTTCATTTGTCTACTTATAGGTAAGCAGAAAATTGGTTTTCATGCTTCCGGGGTGCATGGTAGCTAGGCACTAAAGGGTTGCAGTCACTCATTCAGTCAGTCAGCTTGTAATCACGAAACAGGGGTGTACTACAACAGTTTCGTTCACTGAAAAGTGAGAGATCAGGGATTTGGGGCCATAAGGTCATTGGATAATTGATTTTGAATCCTACTTACTTGTTACGGTGGGAAACTGTAAGTTGAAAGCGAAACAGCTTCTCGGATTTTCGGTACTGATTGTCTCCGTTTACAAGACCAAAGCTTACTCGAAGATATACCGATTTGTTATTCTTGGGGTGAAGGTTCATAAGTGCTGTAATCCGTGGTCTTCTACCTTTTTCAACCATAGTGGTGGCGCCAGCATCTCGTCTGTCTGGCTTGGACTTGCTGCACACCTTATTAGGCATAGTAGCCGGATGTCAAACAGGGATCTCAACAATGACGCACCACAGCCAGCACAACAACAAATGGAGGTACATCCTAATCAAAGTACACACAATCACGCGTACACGCACACAGCGCTAACACACACACACACAGCTTGCATCTGACTGCCAACTGACCACAGGAACACACCAATCAGAAGAAATGATAGTGAACCCAAATGACGCTGCATTTGGCTCGTATTCCATTGGTTTTAGAAATCTTTACCCACTGCAACCGAAACGTCGGACTACATCTTATTACACGTAAAAAAAGCCCATATTCTCCACCACGTGGCGCTCAATCTTTTTAATAAGCCGAATTCGGACCGGAACTCTCAAGTTCACAAGTGCCTTTGAAACGCTTTCAGTAGGAACTGTCCCGGTGGGTTTCGGAATATCTGTCAGTTAGCTCGCTAGTTGTTGTACGGACAATTGGATGCATTGGGTTTCTGAGTCTCTGAGGGCCTAGGACGGCGAGGCACACAAAATGACTGATTGGAGCATAGTGGACTTAGTGTGAGAAATGAAATCATGTGTCAAAAGAAGCTGCAACTCATGAATATTTCGGTCAACCATCGTCAAAGTTGTTAGACACGTCGGCTAAAATTATGCTGAGAGAGCACGCACAGGAGCACACAGTGTTACTAATCTCAATAGGTTTTACCGCGAAATAGTTTTCGCTGTTAGGCCACCACAGCTGAATTTCTCTGTTTTGATCAACTAAGTGTAAGGATTCCACTTCTGTGGCACTACAATCAATTTTTTTTGTGGGAGGAACTCTAAAAATTAAGTGCTACTGGTAGTGCTTCTAACTGTAGTCTACTTAGGCGAGCATCTAGAATGCCTTTCCCGTGCTTACCCAAGTTCGCCAGGAAGTCAGTCAGCGTTCCCCACAGTTTTCCGAGATTTCTCCTACCGCCATGTCCGTGTGTGGTCCACTATGACGTGGCAATGATTGATAAAGCTACTCTACGGAGAGGTAGTTTGGACACGGAACAATCGTTAAGCTACTGACAGCTGAATGGACGGCAGTGTACTAGTTAAAGTGTTGGAATGCGGTGCGTATGAAGGTCGTTGAACGTAGGACTGCAAAGGTGAGTTTTAACTCCCGATTGCCCAGGCTGATGAAGGGGGTTTGTTTGAGGCACCTCACTTTGAGTCCTTGGCCAAAAAAGTCTGACTCACAAAGAAGTGAGAGAATGTAGGTTTTTGTTCCTGGCCCCCGTTGTGTGAGGTAACAGATGACCGACATACCCCGAGGGCCCGATATGTGAGCCCCGGATCTCGCTTATAATGCTGTTGCCCGCAGCACTTGTTTGGGGCCACACTGGACTCTTGGTAGG
This sequence comes from Clonorchis sinensis, assembly GCA_003604175.2. Taxonomy (NCBI): domain Eukaryota; kingdom Metazoa; phylum Platyhelminthes; class Trematoda; order Opisthorchiida; family Opisthorchiidae; genus Clonorchis; species Clonorchis sinensis. Next base: position 156,461,486 of record CM030370.1, read on the forward strand.
TTTTAACTGTATTTCAACCGTATTGGATAATTCTCCGGTAGTCACAGTCACGTGTGTGTAGAAGTCTGCCTTTCCTAATGCCGGCTTATTCCAGCTGTCCTTTCCTCTGGAAAGGCATTATCGCTGCTGATCATTCAGAGGAAGCACGCACATCTTGACTTTATCTCCTGATCGATTTCTTGCGGAACATGGGTTTGCTGGTACCCTCGGACCCCACGATTTGCTTGGATCATGTGGGACGAAGTCCCGGCCAGTGTGGCCCGCAGCATCATTACAGCAGTAAGGCCCGACCGCCATCTCAATGTGGCAACTTTTAATCGAAATGAACCGTTGCAGCAGATTCGTAATGCGATTTTCCATTCCACGTCACAAAGTAACAGTCCTTTATATCCACCGAACTAGCTCTCATCCATCAAATTTCCCAAGGTCATAAACAATGGGAATGATCAATTTTTCGGCACAGGAAACATTGGGTTAAAAACAGAGAAACGTTGTGACGTCACTTGTAACTATTCAACCAGGCTCTGGTCACAATGTCCCCCAACTGGGTCATAAGTGCGGAGGCGGCGCGATCTTCACTTGCCCGCTCCGAGACAAAATCATAACAACATTTATTTTTCGTATCATAACTCTCATGTCCAAGGATTAGATTCTTCGTGTCAAAAAGACGAGCAAGCACACAAACTCTCCAAAATACCGCAATGGATGTGTAGAGTCATCTGAATAAGTGGAATGACATCTCTACAAACGAAATCGGTTGAGACTCGAGAAATAACGACAGACGACTTGCGCTAGTTTTAGTGTCGTAACCTGCTGAAGGACTGGGGTAGCAATATTGAGAAGCATCGAATACCCCATGCGTTGTCCCTTGATTACTAGGATTATCTAGAAGGTGGGGGTATTTCGACAAGACCACGCATCATTAGGCAGCTCGAACTTCACAAGGAATGGGCTGCTGCTTCGTAGAACTGAGATATTAGGATGGCCACCTCAAAGCTCGGATTACAATCCCAGCAAGAATTTTTGTGGTATCATCCATACGAGCATGGTAAAGTCTGACTCCAGAGCTGTAAGGGAAGGCCTGAGACAGCTCGCGTAGTTCAACTACATAGTGAGTCTGTCGCACAAAGAATAATGGGCCGAAAATCATATTACGCAAATGATGCACACAAGAGGTTGATTTCGTCACCCAAAACAACCTTATTGTGCACGGAGTCTAGTGCACATGGAAATATCTTCCAAGCCTCCTATAGTTTTCGCCTGGAAACCACCAGTGAATAATGAGAACACTGGTTTCTGATCTAGTTTTGTACGTGAATGTTTTTTAACTCAATACAGTTGTATATGTTGAAAATGCAGGCGATATCTTGGATTGTTTGAACCCTGCTTATCTGAAATCACACTCGGGAATGAAACTATTCGAACAGGGCCGATGTAACTGAAGGATGTCAACTGAATAGAATAAATAAACAAATAAAAAATAAATTTGCGTGTGTTTTTCATCTGAACGTAAACTACCAAATCATTTCATATTGATTCAGAGCCAATAGGATCGAATCCTTTTCCACACACGCGATAAAGCTTGTGATAGGTCTTATATAATTCCCTTCTTGACGAGTGATTACCAGCCACTAGAATCATCGATAGTGGTGTTGTTTCCCATGTTGAATCCTGGGCAATCCTGGGTGCATTTTGTGGGACTTTGTACTAGTCCGCTGTTGACTATGTGCTGTTGTTCCATGAAAACTGCGAACCTTTCATCGGTCGAGTACACTTGAGACATGTCACAAACCGGTTTCCTGGACATGCATATTTTGTTCGGTCTAGTCATGCACTTTCGCCACTTGTTGTCTGGTTCGCCCGTCAGCTTGCTTACCTGACATCGTCACACTAGACATTCTTCCGCATCCAATTTCACTTGGTTCGGTGTTTCGCATGATTTTTCTCAATAACTTACCCTATCGGATACCATTTCACGGGTTCTAAACCATCAGTTGCGACGATTAGGAGACGTTTACTTAAGCATGGCTGTATATATTGACCACGTCCGGTAATCCCTGTACTGCTGACGCGAACATGCACTCTGAGACCGGTGATTTACAACAACTTGTGGTGGGTTTAACAACTGCGCTATATGCGTCTTGCCAAATGACGTTTTAGATTCTGTGAAACTCGGGTAAAGCGAAAGCTATGCCTAAGACGCATGGATACGCTGGATATAACCTTGAGTGCCGCACTGTAACACACTTCCGTAATTCGGCAATTCACAACACAATCACGAATGACTTTTAATTTTGCAAACCTGTTCAGATCCTCATGAGGCTACCATGTGCCCGTGTGAGTGCGCACTTTGCTTGCATAATGGAGTGCTGCTGTCTTTGAGGACCTTGAGAAACACGCAAAATTGCATCAAACCTCTACATTCCCATCTTTGTTGTTTACCTTACTTAGGTGAATGAAATCCGGACAAAAAGTTCATAACAATTATCCTGTGGCGATGAAACCTACCGACTCTTCGCATTCTCTCACAATAATTGGTTTACGAAGGCAGTGCATCGGAACGGAAAAACGCATAGGCATAGTACACATATTGTTATAAAAGCACACACTTCAACTGATCAGGTATTTCATACCAGCTCATAATGCTACTCAACAACTCTAATCGATTTCTGCGGCTACAGTAACACCACATCCTTTGTACATCTTTTCTTGTTGTCCCGGCTTGGTAGGTATGTGTTACCATGGGTGCAGACATAACACAAACCCGAAATGCTAGCTAGCTACCGCCATCACATCGCCATGGAGATCAATTTAGGCTTGACTACATTGCTCATCTCATTTGAAGCACATCAGCACCGGGATGCATGTAGGTTGGAATGTCAGGCGTAAAACACAGTTGCTTGTGTTTTGCTTGTTGTTTGAGCTATTATTTGGATTGCCTTTGAATGACAGCCGTCACCACCAGTGGCTTTGCAACAATTGCCGGCAGCAGTGTGAGCGCTTCCACTTTAGACATGGGTGTGTCATCGTTATTTCGGTGTCTCTGACATGGTGTGATAGTGATTTGGTTGCATTTATCTCTAGGTCGATGCGCTGCGTTACCGTTTTGGAGACTTCCTGCTCGATTTCATGGATTCCATAGGCGCCTCTATGTACGCGATGAATTCCACTCTCCGTAGTGGGGACCAGCCAGTCACCTCTCTACTGAGAACGAAAATCTAAACAAAGGGACCTTTTCGATATGTTTTTCGCTGGCATTTGAAGCAACCGGCAATCCAATCGAATTGATTCAAAAGAAACTGGAAAACAGTAATACAACCGTCACGGTCAAATCAAAGCTCGCACGTGCACGAGCTCTCCTCTCTGGAGCCTTGTCTAAGAATCATTTGGAGTGGAACTGAATGGGCACGTGATTTAATCATAAACGGATAGTGAAAAGCACGTGTTTTTCGCTTGAAGAGGAACGATTTTCGGTCAACTACACGTATTGCGTCACAAATGCGATGCTTGCAAAAACAAGACCGGCGTACGGACGTAGATCGCTATGGTCTTAGCTGCGCATAGTAATCCGATTTCATGAACCAATCTAACACATGACGTTCCAAAATCTACTCGATTTCCCGTCTCTAGCGCATCTGCTAAAACCGAACTGTTAATTGGCCAGCCAACAGGGCTTGTGCTCAGACATCGCCTCTGACAACTTTGTCCTCCTTCTTCCCATTTTGCTTGCTCCACAAGTGAACTGATAAGCACATTTGGGGGTGATTTGCTGAGACAGTTGATCGTTACTCGTTTGTCTTAGCATGGGACAATTGGCAGAGTTTATCTTATGGTTTGTTACAAAAACTTGTTTGGATAGCCACGGTCCCGTAAACTACTGAAGGGGAAATCAAGCTCACTAGACAGGGTTTCTGTTATGTAAATCTTTTGTGCTTTACCATAGAGACGGTTAAGTTTTCTGTACAGACACCTTTGAATACTCTCAACGAGTTGCCACGTATGGGAAATAATCAGAAAGGCTAACTTTCCCTCACGTTCAGTTTCATAAATGATTCGATTTAATAATCCTACCCGCCCAGCTGTTGCGTGGTCTCTATCTACCTGTTGGCCCCATCCTCCCCCCTTTGGGTGCAAAAATATGCTTTCCTACTTTGAGACGTCCTGGGGTTGTTCGGCTGGATAAGCGCTCATCAGTGTGTTGCCGAAGGGCGCTGGCGAATAGCTTTTCTCTGTTTTGGCTAATTTGCTTAGACCAACTTGGTAACAAGAGTATGATCCGAATGACTAGGGTCAATGCGTCATTATATCTTTGGTCAAAAACTTACCCGAAGGCAATGGCTCAAACCAACTACGATACCCGCTTCAGTAACACCGCAGCGTTTAACTTCAGCAAGTTTTGGTTAATCAGGGGATGCATTAATCACATCTCCACATCATACCAAGTGCTCGAGCACCGCCACGCACACGCCAACCGACAGTGATGATTCCTCCCAAATTCAGATGGATCATTGGCGACGTAGATAGATCATCCTTTCTGCGTATACCTGAACGGAGAATATTGCCTTTGAACATCTCCATATAATGGTGTATGTTGGACCGCACAAACGTTTTCCCACACCAGGCAAGGTTCTTCAGGGCTACTTTCTTCAGCCTTTTCGTTCAACCTCATAGTTGATGTCATCAATGAATGCCAATCTTACTGTCGGAATAACATGTCAAGGAAGGCTATTAGACTCGGATTATGTCATAACACTGTTCTATCTGTCACCCAAATATCCACGGAATTTACCCTGGATTGAAATTCGAAAGTTGTTTGTTTTTTCAATCGCTACCTTGTGCCTTCTTAGCCACAGTGTGACGTCACTGTGAATGACCGGAGTTTGTTAGTTGGCTTACGTATCTTAGCACTTATATAAGCTGTGGTTGTACTTTGCACCGGCCGTTGACGTAATGCTTCTGAGCGATTTCTCATCTTTGCCATCTAGGGACACGCGTTCCCTTCAGCTTGTGGGACGTTCAGCATTCCAAAGGTGGATGCACAGTTCACCGGTTAGAGTACAAATAAATCCGGTCACGCTCGTAATCATTGTAATCATCATTAACAGTAATCCACAAAGAGATTGGAAACGCTGATAACACTCGCCGCACTGGTGTTCCCGCACGGAACATCTTGCCTCCAGAAGGGTAAATGTCGCCCCACTCTAGTCACCAGAAGAATGCCGGTTTCTGTAAGGCTTCTCTACTATAGAGGAGAATGTTGGTAGCTCAGGTAGCGTAGATGGTCGTTGGTTTGTTTGCCCAACTCAGTGAACAAACCAACGACCATAAGGATTATCTGTTCGATAGTGATCGAAATGGGTACAATGTAATCACGAGAAGTCAATACTGATGCTTAACACTCTACTGTAAAATCGACTGCGCAACCAGTTGCTCTAGTCGAAATTGATATTCTCTTCAAAAGGCAGAAGTAGATACCTTATGAAAAGACTGTCCGATTATCTGCGGTGTCCAAAAGAGCCAGAAGCCTCTCTGTCTCAAGAGACCAAGCAACTCGCCCGACGAACATAGCAGAAAACATGAAGAATATTAGTGATTCTAGTGAATGTAGTGGGGCTATTTAGTTTCGCCTCAGGTCAAGTAATACCCTGACAATGGTTAACGCTAGCAAAATGAGTTGGACACTTTACCTTCTGCCCAACCAGCCCTTAATAACTTTAGTTGCATTCATCATCAGTCATCGTAACGACGCCTTCTTTGAAAAGCCCTCCATGATAGTTGCGGTGGTCGAGAATGTAAGTAGCCAAAATCTCCCTGGCCGTGTCGATCCAATTTTCATTCTGTATCGATCCATTGAGCGCCGAATGAAATGCCAGCATTCCACTACAGGTTGTTGCTCAGATTCACCTGTGGTGCTCAACTTCGTCAACAACGAATCATCTCAGCAAGTGATACGGGTCCATGGCCTGTGTTCAAAACTGACTAGCCCTGGTAATGTGTCGAAATATTGACAGCTCGGGTGAGTTTATTGGTTGTTGATCAGGTGGCTGTTGATCTGTTCGCCGAGCTTGGCAATTGGCTTGCAAACGTTTCGTCACCATACGAAGAGACATCATCAGTGCGCAGTTGGGTGGCACCAACAACCAACTGCCTAGCCTTGTAACATCATGCTACTCGTCAACTTGAGAGCGCGCTCAGATGCTCAATACGGAATAAAAGTATTCTCTACATCAACTGGAGTGAGACACAACCGCACATTACCTTCGCTGTTTCTGAAGTTTGCAGTAGATTGCACGATGCAGCAATATTTGACCATCCGCGAAATGGCTAGAGTCAGCCGCAAGATAGGTGTATGTATAACGTTTTGCGAATTCCTGATTACCATCCGTTCAGTATTGACCTGTGGATGATACACCCTGGTAAGTTCCTAAACCTAGCATGTGGTACCACGGGTTTCGTACACACATGCTCAAACGATATCAAAAGGGAAGATACCAAGCGAAGAGACTCGACCACTGTACCTTTGGGTTCAGAGCAATTCCAACCCAATCAAAGGCTAACACTACCGCCCTACCCGGAACGACAGGATGGGTACTCAGTCAAAGATTTTTATCAGTGTGGTGGGTATTGAAATGACTGAAATGATTGATTTGTTTGCGGTACCGGATATTCGTACTTGCATACCTCCTTTCAACCCTTCTGTTACAGTCTATGGCGTTAGAGTCAAGTCACTTCCCAGCGGGAGGTAAGAATGACGTCGTTTTGTTTCTTAGCAACATAGTTCCACAGAAAATCAGCTTGTACAAACGCCTCCGTTTTGTGCATGCATCCTTTTGCTTGATTACTCTTGTCTCCCAAAGACAATGTCTCTGTTGTGTTCGACGAGGGCTGGAGTGCAGCGATAAGCAGAATAAGAACGAAAAAGCTTGAGCTAGGCTTTATTCACCCAAAACTTTGACACTGAGAGCTGAAAACGAGAAAAAGATTATTTGGCAATGAACGATGAAACGTTTGAAAAGCAGAGCAAATGTGCAACAGTCTCACAGCTTGGAAGTAATTGTCGCTTAACAGAATTGAGCTGCGTTTTTTTCTCCTATGGAGACCACTAGTTTTCCGGGTGGCGTCCCCACGCACTGCATTCGTTATCACGATTACTACGTTGTTTGACAATCGCCTTTTCTTTTGACACTCTATCCCTATCTGCCTGTTCGATTCTTCCCTTTGTATGCAGGGTAAAATTGCTCAGCGCAACATAATCATTCAAAGCACCTATGCGGAACCGACCACCTTGGACTATCTTCGGCTGACAACCCAGTCGGGCATCATCCCGGGCTCGTTGCGACTTTTTAATCAGCATGGTGAATTGGTGACGGAGCGAGGACCACAACATAGTCCAGTATCTTTGTCTGCCGACAAGCCCACTTTGGTCGGATCGGTCTTGTTCGATCCGGCCATGGACTGTCGAGATCTGTTGGGGACTGTTAATAGCCGCTCAAAACCGCTTTCAGACCATCTTGACACGGACATTTGCTATACTGGGTTCAGCTTGAACTCAGATTCAGGTTAGTCCAGTGTTGCTCCACTCAGCTATTTCTCCTTTTCCCGCTACCATACTACTTACAAAGCTGATTACTGCACACTACAGGGTTCGCCAATTTAGAGATAATCAGCTTAGTGAATTCCTCCTGTTTTCATTCCTTACTTGATCCCAACACTGAATGTTTCGCTTAAAATGCCTGTTCGTAAATTAAACTGACGTGAGCCTGGAAACAAAATGACCCCTCCCCTATACAATAATCTCCAACCGAATGTGCTGTGCAACGTCCGGCTTGTGACGCAGGAGAATCAGTTGGATCTTCTTGTTGATATTAGATGACGAGATGGCCCAAGTGGTTAGAGTGCGAATTTACTGACCGGAAGGTCCGTGGTTCGAATCCGGCCTTTGCATCTCGACTTCTTTCTAGGCTTGGACAGCCTAGCACCCTATAAAGCACGAATTTAATCCTTACATATAATGTGAATTCCAATTGCACCGTCGTATTATCCTTTCGGGGGGTTCAAGTGACAGTTGATCTGTTCACAAGGCCAGGGATTTAGCTAGCACACGTTTCGTCACCAAAGAAGGAGACATCAGTGCGCGGTCGGTTGATGTATCCTCGTTGTTGTGTGATGAAATGTTTGCAAACTAGTTAGCCTCTTTAATTCAGGATGCTGACTTCATCCATCAACTCCGTGAAATCCCCGCGGAATGCTACAGCCTTCCTCAAATAAGTTACTGTAAAATTCTTTCCTTGGAATGCCCACTACCGAGTCGTTACTGTAGTACTGTGTAGCCATGCGGTAATCAAGATAACATTGACTCCCCAGTTCCATGAAATGTCGTCGCACGGGACATCATGGTTCCTTTTAACATGATCCGCTTGCATTCGAGCGTTGGGATGCCCTGTTTCCCAAAGCTCCTCAAGTTTATACAGCTGGCAGTTCGCCCGGTACCTCTACCAAGTATAATATTTTCCATATAAGCATCCTGTCACATTTTTTTTTCAAACTATCGCGGTGGCGGAATTTCAGCTAACCTCGAGTACAAGTCCCATTCTTCACTTGATCCAGATGCGATCGATGCACCACCGGCGTAGCTAGGGGTGCATAAAAGTGTCCACCTCGGCTCGTTTGTGAACTTCTGTGCACGGGATTCGGACTGACCCACAACCCTGATAGACCTTGCGCAAGCGTTGTAAATTGGATCTGTCAAATGCTTCAATGGGCTGTCTGTAGGATGTCTTTGTTCCGCCGCCATACACTAGTGAATACTGTAGAACAACCAGGAAACTGCAACTTTTCAACTGCACCCGCGTGCAGATTGCGGTTGTTCCAAATGCGTTTATTTGCGTGACTCAATACAGCGCCTTCCTTGGCGATGCGAACACGCAGTTCTGTATTGATTGTCGAGTCTGTAAACAGTTTACTGACAAGGTAGCGGAAATCTCCATAGCACGCTGTGCCGTGACCGTTTATTTGAATGTATTAGTGCACAGTTTATGATAGCCATAATATGACTCAGAAGGTATATATGCACTAATAACAGTCTTTACTATGGTTGACAGTAGTGAGTTGCAACACGTATAAAAATAAATACAATGCGGAATGTGGAGCAAGACAAAAGGGGAACTTATCGGTTGTGAGAGTCCCTTGGTGAAAGTCCGGACGGAGGTAACGTGTTTTCTCCGCAGCATAACTGCTACACGTGTTCCATAATTGTCCGTGGACTTTTGGAGACTGGTTGACTTCCTGCTCCCTGCGCGCGCGCGCGAGTCTGTGTGTCCTGACTATGCTCGGCTTTCCTATATGTAGGTGCGTTTGTGTGTACGTGGGTGTCAGCACACGACTTGTTGCTACGCTTACTAGACGGTAGAGACAATCAGTGTCACATGAGTCGTCTTCGTGTGACGTGGTTTGTGAGTGTAAAAAAAGACGAGTCTCTTGATCCAGGGAGCGGCTGTGGGCTGAACAGTCAAGTATGTGGGTGAAGGGATAGCTACAAATGCAGGTTGTCTGCTATTATGTTCTCCGGTAGGGGCTGGTAAAAGACAGTCGTTTCCGATACTTAGATCGAAGCGATATACGTGGATATATCAGTTTTATATATTAATGTCACACACCCCCCACGCTTCAAGTATTCAGTACAATTAATTTGTGCCTTGTTATCTTGACCTCAAACGGTCTTCTCTGTCGGCTTCTATTTTGGGTATAGTCTATTCAGCAGGTAAACAGCGATGTTTTTTAAAGTCATCAGAGTTACGCATATCATCATGCTTCGCATTTTATCATCGGAATCCCCGCACTCGATCTAGCCCGCCCTCATCTGTTTTTCCGTCCACTCTCATTATCAGGTCGGGAACTTCTTTCAACCATGTCCCGTGGCCGCACAAACTCAGACTGGCAACCTCGATTCCAAAGTGGCCTGTTTTTGACCGCACAAATGTACACCAGACTAAGAAGTGCCTGGGTTCGCAAACAGCTCAGTATTGCCGCTCAACATCAATCAGAATCCAGTGAGATCCACATGTCAGATGCGTTTGTCGGTTTCGGTATAACCACGGATTCTTCACCATTCTGGGGTGACCTGGTCGTGTCCTATATGTGGCCACGTATCGTGCCGTTGAAGAAGGCTTCTGCACGGCGCTCGACTATCAACAACTGTATTTTGAAAAGCTCCACTGGCCTTCGTTCGTCCGATGATGTTCATCCGGTTTCGGACTTTGGTCATCCTTTGCGTGCCCACTTCCCGACAACTGTGTGGACCGAGCCTGTGCACTGTGATCTTGTGATTGCCAACCCATCCGATAAACCTTTGGTGATTCAGCCTTTCCTGCTCGACGCGATCTACACGGTTCCGAAGAATTACTCTCAACGCTGTTTTTCAACCGATCCTTTAGTGTTGTTTTTGCAAACATTGGGCCTACCGGCTGCACAGGAAACCATGTCCAAAGTAAGGCTAACGATTAGTGTTTATTCAATGGTGGTTGTTTTTCATCTGTCTGCTCGGCTAGCCTGACAAAGTAATCCCTCAAGGGAGACCGCCACGACTCTCCTGTGATTGGTTCCCTTAAGAAATTGTTTAGTTTGTGAAACACCGGTTTTTAAGGGTGTTGTGAACGGCCTCGTGGACTCTCCGAGGGAAAGGCCTCGCCCGGGTTAAGGCACTGCATATTGGTGTTCGAAATTTCCGTGGTTATGATCGTCTTAGAGCTCCTCAGAGGTGTGTCAGTCGGTCGACACGACCAGACTAGTTTGCCGGTCATCCTTAAGGCATTGGGCAGATCATTTAAATCGCCTGTTCATACGTTATAATTCAGCTGCGGTTAGCATATGCTGCCCTGCATGTCAGATGTTCGGAGTTCAGCCCTCGGCACGGCCAAGGATATGTTCATACCCCCGTGTCTAAGTGTGATGAACTGTCCGTATGCATATTCTGACGAATAGTGCCAATACCTATAACTTTGGCAAACTTCCTCAAACCGCCGTTAAAAAGATTGACTCAGTATCTTTATGAACTTTACTTCACACAAGCCCAGTGTACAATGATATGCCAACCTTAACTGGGAAATCCGCCACTGGTATGTCCTGTGGGAATTCTTGCGACGTGAGCCACGTGAACCCCCAACCAGGAAAGTGCGAATACCCGTACCACTCAGCTTGATGCTAGTCGTTTTCGTACGTCGTTGTCATATTCTTGGCTTATCACTCAGGGGGCTTTTGTCAGCAGGGGTTTAAAATGGAAAACTTTGATTTCCCCGCCAGGCAGTGGTTGGGCATGCGTTGTGAGTTGCTGTAGCGATTCTGATTGATGATCGAGTGTTCACTTAAGCACCATTTTATCTCAAGCATGCAATTGCAAGCATATGATATGCTATGATAATCAAAGGCTTCAAGGCGCTTGAGTATTTTTGATCGAACTAGTCACGTTTCGCAACCGTAGCTTCAAACTGCTCTCATAGTTGCTGTTGGCGCCATGAATCACGTATGATGATGGCTTGTCCTTCAGTTTCTTCAGTACCATAAGAAACCGATCAGCGAACACAACTTCTCCATCTTAGAGCTTTTGAAGGAACAATAAGGAACGGGAAAGTTCGAAGGAAGACTTTGCGCATGAACTGTTGTCTTCCATGATGCATCTGCGTCCAAACACCCCTTTCGTTTCAGCTGACTTCGAACCTACTGTCTGACCAATCCATGTAGCTGAATCCGAGGGGGATACAAGACCTTGTATAAAGGGATGACAGTGGCCGTTTTGAGATCCACTCATTCTTATGTAGGCTCCCGCAACGCCATGAGTGTAGTTGCAATCAGCTACTCCTCTCTGAAGCCACTCATAGAGTACTGTATGGTAATCCTAGGTGTGGTTCTTTTATTTGTTGTTAACAAAGCTTTCCCATTGCTAAATGGGGCTGAAGGGATTAACTGAAAATGGACACCGGATGAGAGGGTGATCTGTGTATTCTAGGATTCGGCACTGAAGAATCGACTCTTGCCATCGGCGATTGATGACCACCTAATCAGTTGGATCCCGCAGTTGCACAGCAGTGGGCATTGCGCCTAAATCCAAAACTACTGAAGGATCACTGGTGAGCAAGAGGTTGCAAAAGCCGCTTATCATCATGTTTACACTCGAAGTCCCAACTAAATACAGTGTTTAGGGCGGCAATAAAATAGGGAACAAGGTCTAAAAGCAGACGCGAAACGGCAACTGTGAGCAGTGGCATTGGTTTGCTCGCATACAAGGACATCGGACTGACATAATAAAAGATAATCGTTCAGCTGTAGCACCTTTTCAGTGCCTAGCTGGCATGCTACACGAGCAAAGCAGTAGGGTCAAAATACTACCTGGTTGCCCAAGCCTAGACAGGAGCAGCCGCAACACCGAGGTTGAGTTCGAACCACGGACTTTCCGTTCGCAAGTTAGCCGTTGTGCTATCTCTAGTGATGTGCATTCAGTCGAAAGAATAATAAGTGGAACATAAGCAGAGGTAAGTTATTTCAATATAGAACAACTGGAGACTTCGGCATTCGCCTGTTTCCGCTGAACCGTATTATTTTGTGCGACGAGTTGGCATGACCACGTGAAGGCCAATATGGCATAAAAGTGCTTTCGTTCACGTGTGTCGTGGTTGTGTGTGGGCCTAGATACTTCCAGGACGTTCAGATTCAGACCCGGTGATGATCTGTTTCTTAACTGTAGGTCTTGGCTCAAAAGTTCGACCGTATATCAGCAGTGGCTGACATAAGACTACCGGAATAGGAACAGGCTGCTACACTTGTTTCAACTCTAAGTTTTGGGGACCAAGAGATCGCCTCTCAGATCTTTATTAGCCGACCAGCCTTATAGAAGGGGCTCTGCAGGTGCTATGTGGGAATCCTCCCTGTGCAACTAAGTGGCTTTCTCGGGCCAACGAGTCATGGTAGCAGAACAAGGTTCAGTCTCTTTACAATATTATATGTGGAAAGATTGAACCAAAACTGTCAAAATTCTGGAATGATCGAACACCGAATTAGACAACCGAAGATGCTTTGGTGGATGCTGTTAACCTTTTCACGTCCAAGAAGAGCATATCTTCAGAGAGAAACCTCTTTAGTGGAGTTGCGCGACCTAGTTAAAGACTAAATAATGTCGGAATTAAGATCATCCGATCACTAAAACGAACGCATCCCCAAGGTCATTCTTTTTTCGAGGGCACGACGAAAAAATGCGCCAAGTTGTCTCCTTTAACGGACTACGCATTTCGAAAGTATCTCAGTCTTGTCGGGCTAGCGAGGTCCTCAACTGCGCAGGAGATTGTTTACCAATACATTTTCTTCCTGTCAAGACGTCCCAGTATCTCAAAGAAATCCTAATCTAGCTTGATAAAACTTTCGTGGTACTATGCTAAGGATCCGAAATGTACACCTTTGCTTGGATACCAGAAACAACTTAACTCCAAAAACTCTTGAATTTCCCACAAAGATGTCGTTTTCGATTTATTAGTTTGAAGTGCAAACTTCGTTTCTTCATCCGTGAAGCGTGTCCATCCATTGGAAATCATCCAACGGATCGATCCGCTTCTTTTCAGCACGTTTCGCGCCTTCAAAGCCAATGCGTTCTCCACCAGATCGTGAGATTTTGTTATTTTTCTTTCATCGCAACTGAGATTCACTTTGTTCTCAAGCTATTTACTTCGCCGTTCAATACCGAGTCTACTTGAAGGTTTCTGGCATCATATGATCGCCTCCCCGGTCAATTACTAGTTCTTATGTTTACACCTAATCATTTGTTGTCCCACTTGTACGGTTGTTTGTGCTCTCGTGGACATTCAGTATGCCACAGTTAAGTTCTCCCTTGTCCAATTGTCTTCACTCACTCTATTCCGCCTTCATTTTAGCTCTCTAGTCTAATTGTCGGGTCATTCAGCGTCAAAACCCTGGATACGTCTCTGGCGCACAATTATTCTACTTTGGACCCGGATGTTATCGCGCCCGATTGCTGTCCGATTTTGCTTCTCCCGGCGAGGATTGGTCAAGTCACTTTTCGACTAACGTTCACGCCTGACACCGAGACTCAACAATCACTTCACCAGTCACACCCGTTTCCAGCAGCATCCACCGCTGCTTCGCACAATCTACTTTTCATTCGAAACAATCTGACAGCACTCGAACCGATTTGGTTGAACGCGTTACAGGGCAAGGCCACCTTAACACTGGGCCTAGTTCGAGCCAACCAAGAGGATAGTGTGGTAGACGGCGAGGCAGATGCGTCCTGGTCGGTCCCCGATAGCAACAAACTGAATGCTTCCAGCAGCGTAAGGGTGTTACTCGAAGGTCGGTGGAATCGAACAAAGTTCGCCCATTCATACGCCGCACCCGACTGGACTGATTCAACCAACACAGCGGATGGGGACACGCCGACTCTTGTTTTCGATTTCACCGAGCGCTTATTCTGGCCATTCTGTAAGTTGTTTGACAGTGTTTTTACCCGAAGCAAACCGCTTGCGCACACGTCCACTAGGTTATTCACCGTTGATCGGCAGATGTGTTCTGGATGCGAACCAATCAGTTTTGGATTTGTTTCGATACACAAATGTAACGTAAAAATCGTTCAGCTGTAGCACGCTTTCGGTGCCCAACTGCCATGCCACCAGAAGGAAGCACGAGGACTGGGATACTACCAGGCTGCCCAAGCCTAGACAGGAGAAGTCGAGAGGCAGAGTTCGGGTTCGAACCACGGATATTCTGGTCAGTAAATTCGCGCGCTACCCACTGAACCATCTCGCCCCAACGTAACCCAGAGTCAGGTATTGATATTTGGAAATTCACCCAATTTCTCCTCATTTTTTTCGTTTTGGAAGATGCTGGATGCCTAACGTTTTCTGCACACAGTTCTGTGGTGGCAATTATCCTAGTTTTGGTTGCGCTCCATTACAAAGTTCATACGCAGCATTAGACGAATCTTGTTTCTGAAAGTTACTGGTACCGGCGAAACATTGTGATATGTATCCGCCTACCGATGGCAGTTTCTATCATGTTGTCAGTTCCAGTGTTTGAAGGGCACCTTGCGTTTTCGTTGAGGACTATTGGCACTATCTGGATAATTTTTTTTATCATGCAGAATTTTTCACTTTGGCTCCGCTATCTATGATGCTAACGAGAAAGAATGATTTGGTTTACGCAACTGTTTCGCTTTCGTGGACAACGGATAGGTGCCTGTGGGCAAAGGGTTCATCTTGGCTGTTTCTCTAGACTGACACATCACTCGAGAGAGCCCACATTCGGAGTTAGAAGCAGTTTCAAGTTGTCCAGCGTACAGTAAAATCGCCAACCAACTGCAATACTTCGTGATAGACCGCAAACAATGTTTTCCTCGACTGTCCGGGCCTTCAACTAAGACAAAGATGATGTTCTCGTTTGTGCGATTCAGTAAGCTTGTGAGTCCGTATCACTACCCTTTGTTCCGGCCAAGCAATCGGACCATTTTCGCCAACACGAAGGTCATGGCTCAGTTGCAGCACAAGATGAACTTCCCTACTGGTGGTGCCATACACAACACCCCTCCCCCCCCCAAAAAAAAAGAACCATCCGAAAAGACACCACTTCTCTGAAGACTTTCCCGCAGCCTCCCTGATCATCCATAGCCTAGCGTTCGATTCCCTGAAAGAGCGCTAAATCCAAGAAAAGTCGCATACTGCTTTACTCACAGCAGTAACTCTTTGGAAGATCCTTGTTAGCCTTAATACCGCACCAATTATAGCGCTATTCAATTGCTCAGCTCGTCCTCAATACAAATCTTCCGGTCCCTGCCGACGTCTGTGTGCGATGCTCTCTTCATATGCTTTTCTTCAAAACAACTCACCTTGCTGAAAGGGGTATCTGAACTCTCCTGGTGGAGAGGTGTTCTCTAGGTCGTGGCTGGCGCTAACTCTTGTGAACTCTCCAGAATACTGATCTCCGAACTTTACTCAGCGTGCACTGGTCGAGCACTGCAAGATGATGAGCTGGGTCTCCGCATGGATTGAAATCTTGTCTTGTTTTGATTGATGGACACCATGGGCAACCTAGTGGGGAAGATTTCCTAGGCTTGATCTGTTCGAAGTGGGTGAAGTAGTAACGGACTTTCGCGGCGGTTATCTCGTCCTTGACAAGAGCCTGTGTTCAAGGTTTCTTTCCATCTGCTTATCGTCTGTGTTATTTAGGACGAAGCTGTCGCATGCCAACGCATTGTCGCTGAAAGCGGAGACGAGGTCATGGAAATTGTCTTTTTGTCTTTTGTTCAAATGCTGCCTCGAATTTCTGGCGCTTGTCATCCACGACCCCCTAATTACACTAATTCTGCCTCTAGCGATTAGCCTGCCTACCGGTTCTGTCAGCTGACAACTCTGTCTTTTGTGAACAGTACGGGAGAAACACGCATGGTACTCAAAGCTAGTTCCCTGCAAGCCGTTGAAAAATCATTGTTGTTGCTGTCTGCATTTCAATTTCAACCGGTAAACCGTGTTTTAAGTGACGGCTTTTCTATTGAAAATGAGACTTGCTAACTCATTGTGCAGGTCTGTAGAGCTGCATCTGGTTAGGGCTAGTGCTTGGCGCAGCATTGCAGCATGGGGCAAGATGGCTCAGTGGTTAGAGCGCGAATTTACTGGCCGGAAGGTCCGTGGTTCGAACCCGACCTCTGCCTCTCGACTTCTCCTGTCTAGGCTTGGGCAACCTGGTAGTTTCCCAGACCTCGTTCTTCCTTCCGGTGGCATGGCAGTTAGGCACCGATAAGGTGCTACAGCATTGCATCAGCTGTGCTGAAGCACTACTGGTTGTCAGATTCAGTAGTATTGGCCTGAACCAGAAGCGTCCGTTCAACGAATTAATACTTCTGTGATTAAAAATCTCACCCCTTCTGTCTATCATGCGAACCTGTTCTAGTATAAATCCGATAGTCTTTCGAAATCTGCCACTTCAGCATCCTCCGTATCTCATTTCGATGAACGCTTGTTAAGGATCCTTCCAGTAAACAGATCTCATGTTTTTTTCGATCGACTGAACGCAAGATACATCGGTACATAGTTTGGTGGTGGAATAACGTAACGGTAAGCATTTACAAACGGTTTGTCTTTGGTCGAGATGTAATCAGTATGGGAAACAAATGCCCCCCACTTTGATTATCACCTTTTCTGTCCTGCGCTCACCCCCAGTATTTTGATCGTGAAATTCCGAATTTTAGACGTTGTCGGAAACCACATAGCCAATTTTGTGCGATCCACCTCTACCAACACCAGTGTTACAGCGAGACAACAATATCTACACCTGAATTTTACCATCTTATCTACCCTTTATTAGCGGACTCATCGAGTTCACAAGTATGCACGCGTGACAGTCTAGATCGATAAAGCTCCATCCGTCATATGACGGACCGGTCAGGCACTAGTATCCATACATATGATTGAAACCTAAGTGTACTTGTAGCTGTCAGTCTGATATACACTCAAATTGTTTTCTTTGTGCGCTTTTCATAGGCACTGAGGACAAAGATCCGCTATTCGTCTACTCTGTTCCCGAGTCAGACTCACTGCTGGATCGGTCTGATTTTCATCCTCTCGGTGCCATGCTCCATTCTCTGGAACAACGAGGCGAAATGCTTGCCGGTGTGTCCATACGACGACTGGTGGTTCTGATCAATACGGGTGATGTACCTATCAACCTGAACCTAGTGTCTATCGGTCCGGATGATTCTAAGACCTCCTCTAAGAGGTTCTTCGAACAGATATATGCTAGACCAGAATCAGGCCAGCTAACTTGCTCTCACGCTGGTTTCCGCGTGACACCCTGTATCCTCCCCAAAGATCATATCACTGACTACTATCCGCTGGAAAAAGAAACCAGAAGCGGTGAACACAGCAACCTATCTACTCCTTACGTGCTTCAGCCTGGCGCCCATCTTTCACTAGAGTTGCGACATAACCCGGATTTCACACATACATCATTCGCTGCTCGTCTTTGGATCGCAGCCCATCCACAGTCGTCCGGGCCTGTGGGAAAGGAACCTGATTCACCGAAGTGGACCTTATGCAGTAATTTATCGTCAAATCGACCGCTTTCCGATTGTGATCAGTTCAACTCAACTCGACAATCATTCCTCCGGGTCACTGCTGCGTTCCCTCGGCCTTTTCTATACACTTGCTTGAATGCACTTCCTAGACCCTGGATCGAAAACCTCATGTGGTAGGTTTATGTCCAGACTCTATACTGTCTTGTCATACACTGGTCATTATTAATATAGTGGTTGTACGCTGTACATTATACTGCTTAAGGCACACAGTCAGTCGGTCAACAGCCGTGCACAGCTTTTTCCGTCCAGTTATGTGAAGGGTGTAAACAGCCCAAAGGTGATCGATCGGCTTTTGACTTTGCAACAAAAATTGTGAAATTCCGATTCAGTCATGTTGGCAGCTGCCGTCTTCGGGACTAGGTTTTTCATGACAAAGGTCCGAATCACGCGATCAATGATGCTCATACGTCCATCAGCTTCAACGCGCGACCCCCTCAACTACTACGCCTTATGGAAATTTGGACGTCAGTCCATGATGGTGACCATGGGCGCTTAAGCGCTTTCTCATGATTGTCTGCACCCTCGGTCAATGGAACCGGCACATAGCTCATAACTCTCTAGATTGGTGACCTTACTTAGCGAGTAGTCTGAGGCGCTTTCAGATCGTTGCCTTGATAGTTCGGATGGTTATATTGCTGGCCTCGGTCCTTTTAGGGACCCTAGTACTTATTGGACTGCTGTCCAGATGTACAGCGTATTTGACTTGTCCTATCCAGCACACAGCGCTAGTGTACCACACTCTAGATTGTAATGCACTTCTGTCCGTTAAATCTTCCACATTCGTCCTGCAAACGTCATGCTATTCTAGCCAGAGGAGCTGAAGCTATCGTTGACGGGATCCCGGGTAACGAGTATCTTCATTTCGGGTCTGTGTTGGTTCCCGGAGGCGAGCCACTCTAAATAACCGAACGACACGTCAGTTGCACAGATTTTTTGCGATGCAGCCACGGAGCAAACAAAGGCGCACTGATTCATCAGAATGTGAACCAATCAGAATCGAGCATTTATAACTCTATGTTCCTAGCCCACCAACAAGGTTCCAGCGTGATCTTGTGGAAATATCTGTGATGGTAGTAACAATCCTCTTTGGTCTATATCAAGGTCTGTCTCAAATTACCGTGACTTTTAGTGCACCATTATTGGCGTAACAAGAGGCTGGAGGACCGACACGAGAGTTGCACCACCGTCAGCGAGACAGCTCCTGACGACAACCCGAAACCATGATGTCGATTCCCGCACAGAAACAGAAAGAGTTCGAAGAAGCTCATATGGGGCTTATTGAATCTCTGATGCGCAGTATGTCGGTGAATACAACAAAAATGTGGGTCTCTGTCTCCTTCCATGTATACTGCTGTCAGTACCATTGCTGAATTCAATTTCGTCGCTGAATCGGGACGAACTTTCGAAAGCTGGTTCAAGAAATAGGAGGGTATGTTTCAAAACAACTGTACTCAGTTTGATGACGGATGGGAAGTTCGAATCCTGCTGTGGAAACGAGGACAGCTGAACATGATCGGTTCACAAATTTCATGCTGTCGAGATCTTGATCCAAATACTCTGTGAACAAGGTTTCTTGTTCAGTATTCGTTATACAATAATAGCAATAATAATAATAATTGTTCAGCTGTAACACCCTTTCGGCTCCTATTTGCCGGGCCACCCGAAGGAGGCACGAGGGCTGAGATACCCTCAGGCCACCCAGGTCCAATCAGGAGTAGTTGAGATGCCTGGGTTGGGTTCGAACCACGGACCTTCCGATCAGTAAGTTCGCGCGTTTTAGCGCTAGGCTACCTCGAGCTCGTAGTTGTTATCAGTCCTTCAAGATTACAAGGACAGATATTGAGGATTCCATCACATACGCCCGTGTGGTCAACACAGAATGTGTTCGCTTTAAACTCAGCACGATGACTGAGGATCACCTCAAGGGTCTCATCTTCGAGGCTGGTCTTCAATCACTACATGATGCAGATATTCGTATCCCATTACTGAATCACGTTGAACAGGATTCAGTGTTAACAATTCAGAAACCACCGAATGTCAGCATTCTATCACTCTCAAGGCCGATGCTGCAATGGTTGAACGTTTCCAGTCCTCTCAGTGGGACATGGTGTGCAAAATAATTTCCAAAACGCAGTCAAACTCCAAGGGAACCCCAAGGAAACCGCCCACACCCAGTTGATTTTCTGATGAATGACAGATTTCACGCCAGGTATAACAAGTGCAGTCGAAAAGACCATAAAGAAGAATGTTGCGGAGACAACTTCAGATGTTCTCGCAAACATCGGCCTCACAAAAGAACTCAATGAGACTGAACGCACCGTGACTACTACATTCAGGATGAAGTCACCCGACCGATGAAAAGTTGTGACGGCATCTACCAATGCTATACCGGTTACCCTCCAGCTTCGTACAGGCTCTGACCCTACTCTGATTTCAAAAAGAATCTGGAATGTGATTGGAAGGCCCTCTGTGACACATACAAAGTGCTCCGCTCGTAATGCGTCTGGTTGCAGGCTCAAACTGATCGGAAAGTTGAAATGCTCCGTAAGGTTCAATTCAAAGGTGCTTGCCTGACTAACTACACACACGACAATCTTGGTTTAGATTGGTGGGCTATCTAAAAATTTAAGGGAGAGGGACTGGCGGAAAGAAAACCACAGCAGTAACATGAAGTCCAAGTGTTGAATCGAGGATGTTGGGAACGTTGTCCACCGCGGGCGCTGGGTCGAATAATACGTGTAACATGTGACTCAAGTCACATCCCACATGTGAGTCTGTCAAGCGGATCAATTTCAGGCAGCTGAAGGTGGCCCCACAGTGGAACTACGTCTCCAGATTTAAAGTTGCCACCTTGACATGGTGGTCAGGCTTGAGTGCCGCAATGATCCCGCGGGCTACACTGGCTGGAACTTCGTTCCACAAGGTGAAATCCTACCAGGAAGGCCAAATGGGAGCAGTCAGAACAAGCGCAGCGAGGCCCCGTACTACAAGTAATCGTGCTGCTACGAGGCGGTCTGGGAGGTAAAGTCGTACTGTCCTCTGCGATAGGAGTGTGAAGGCAGTAGGGTGTTTTCCCCAGGCGACCAGCATGTCCATATTTATGGAAGCGGCGATGCTGCCTTCCCCCGAGGAAGGACGGGTTAGAAAAAGTGGGACCAACAATGTGCTCGTTGATGTGAAAGCTGCCTTTGACTCTGTGAACCGCCAGCCGCTATGTGTCTATGGAGCAAAAGTGTCCCCCATAAATTCTTGACCCTTCTTGAGGCGCTGTACACCAACTCCCGCGGCCGTGTGAAGGCCTACGGGAAGCTTCCGATATGGAGTGAAGAGAAAGTGCCTGAAGAATGGAGCATGTCGATAGTTCTTCCTGTCTTCAATAGGATACTCGTACGCTGTGTGAAAGCCACCGTGACACCAACCTGGTAGCTGTGGCATCGAAGGTGCTCTTTGGTCTTGTCCTTCGAAGATTGACTGAATACAGCCGCTGTACGCCAGCTCACTCGGACGCGTAAAGGTCTACGGGAAGCTGCCGCCTGAGTTCACCACATCAAGTGGTGTCAGACAGAACTGTCCTCTTTCGCCTTTTCTCTCCAACTTCGTCACTGATTGTAGTAACGGTATTTTTCTCAGCTTAGTTTTCGGTCTGAGCCTCCCAAGCTAGCGCTCACGTCAAAACAACCGCCAAAGGTGCATAAGGTATATTAACGCCCAAAACGAAGTCAAGCGCATTTGTACAGCGCTTATATATATTTGGCGTAAGTGGCAACAACTTTCTGGAAATTCTGACGCGTTCTTGATGCACCATTGGCAACCGGCATTCGGCCAGTACTGGGTCATGATTGGCTGTTGGGTCCATACTTTCGACCAATCAGATCTGGGCTTGATGCCTGACCGGCAAGCGTCCCGAATTTCTGGCCAATCTTGCGTGGGATAGGCTTTTTGGCCGTATCAGCACCCGACTGCGAGCGGTAAAGCGGAAATTCCGCCAAACACTGATATGACTATGGAACGCTCACTTCCAACCTCTAATGCTTGTGGGGTCGAAATCCTACCGGAGCGTCCGCTCACGGATATCGAATATGCAGAGGACGCAGCTCTACTTGGATCTGATGCTGTGGTAATGCAAACAATATTAAATAATCTAAATAATTCTGCCTGACCGTTTGGCATGCGCTTCACACCTATAAAGTGTAAAGTGCTACTGCAAGACCGGCTAGGCTCGGACCCTAGCCTCATGCCTGCGGATGAGCCGCTTGAGGTAGTAGACAAGTTTGTCTATCTGGACGAGTGTCTCAGTCCCGGTGGTCTAGCGAAAGATAATATTTCCATTGCAGCTTTTGTGAACCTTCATCACCTGTGCGTAGGTGTGACGTTAGCTTGTCGGTCAAGGGTCGAGTTTACGATGCTGCGGTGTGATCCATATTGCTACATTGGTCAGTAATCTGGCCACTGTGCGGCGAGGGATTTCACTGGTTGACCATTGGTGTCTTCGGAGCATTGCCCGAATCTGGTGGGAACACCGGATAAACAATGCTGAAGTACCCCGAATGGTATTTGGAAGAAATAACTCATCCTCGATAGGTGAACTGGTCACACTGCACAGGTTGCGCTGGCTTGGCCACGTGCTGCGTATGCCAGTCGACCGACATCCTCGAAGGGCTCTTTTCGCACAACCACGTGAATGGTGGAAACGAGCCAGAGGAGGTCAAACAGTGACTTGGCAGCGAAGTATAAAAGCCATTACCAGCAACCTCAGCTGCGCCGGTCACTGCCGTCTTCCTGAATGAGGATCCCGAGACGGGCCACATCAATGTTTAGGGACATTGTCAGACCTGGCCCAGTCGCGCCCTCAATGGCGCTCGTGCATCCAAGCTATTCCCTTCAGTGGATAGCTCCCTTCCCAATTTCCGCACTTAACAGTTCACTGACAGTGTTGTATTAACGCACCAGTTTATCAGCTGCTGGCCTCCAATGCGCAGCTACCTACCTCATCTCCCTAAATCATCGGTGGACGAAACTGTGGCAGCTACAACCACTGTACAAGTACGCGGCTCTTACAGCTGACAGTGATGATGATGATGATGAGTGGTAGCCCATTAGGTGGCGAGGTTTGTATGCTGCGACTGGACAGCTGGCATGTCCTGCATACACTTCAAAATGAAACGTTTGTGCAACAGCACCATTTCCCAGTAAAGTACGTGAAGACAATGTCGCGCCTGCTGAGGACTTTAATCGGACAGTCAATATGAAACAAAGAATGACCATCAAAAGCAACATCATTATCAAATATCAGTAGGACGCCATATTATTTGAAGCATAATCACTTTATTAGTTAAAAAATAGTCTGGAACTCAGAATTTCCCCTAGGTGAATTGACTTCCATAAGAACGATTGGATTTTATCGGATGCATTCTTTCAAGATTTTTGCTCTACAGCTGCCATTCAGTCAGCTCTGTGTTTTGGCTTTTCGTAGTGCCTAAAAGGGTGAGATTCACTCTGTTACGAAGACTGTCACCGGAATCTTTCAGCAATGGAGTATGGCAACGAAAATAAGTCATGCAATCACTGCGGTGTGCGGTAAACATGAATCAGATCAAGAAATGATGGACGGATGCTCCGTAAATTTGTAGCGTAAAATGTCAAAGATGGAGAGTGATCCAACCGTTCAGCTGTAGCACCTTTTCAGTGCCTAGCTGCCATGCCACCAGAAGGAGGCACGGCACCTGAGATACTGCCAGGTTATCCAATCCTAGACCGGGGAAGTCGAGATGCAGAGGTCGGGTTCGAACCACGGAACTTTCGGTCAGTAAATTCGCGCTCTAACCACTGAGCCAACGCGCCCCCAACCGGAAATGGATCGGTCAGCAATTCCGCAGTTTTGTTAGGCTAATCTTTGAGAAACGAAATACCATTGAGGTCAATTCGGTTCATGCTCTTGAAATGACCCGAAATCTAGCTATGACTGACAACCGTGAACATAGTACAAAGGGCACTTCTGTTAGACAGACGCGTTAATAAAGGGTTATTACTATGGAGTGACGCTGGCCACAGTTACCACTAGAAGTGCGCCCGATAAGCACGTAAGAAACGCACACAATACGGACCAGATGTCGACTTACATTGAGTTCGCGCAAAAGTTCTTTCGTTGGAATGGCACTCAATGGCTCCCATGTGCGGAACGTTGAACTATCACACAATTCACCGTCGACCCGACGGAGTGGATCTGACCAGAGTGGAGGAAGCGAGGTCAGAGGTGGTGATGTAGGACAGTCCTCGAAAACATCACCAACAGAACTAGAGGACTCATTGCGAGTTCCCCGCTGTTGTATAGACGTCGTTTCGCTAGACAGGGTGGTTGTACTAGGGATAACAGCGTTGGTGGCGATAAGCGGCGAAACAGATTCCAACTCTTCCGATTCACTTGTATAACTTCTAGGAGTTTTCAGTCCCGAAAGATTGTACCATTTGGCAACGTTCACTTGTGTTCTATCTTCATGTTCCAGCATTATCTGACGTCTGGCCTGTGTGATTTGAGGTAACTCGTAGAAAAAGTTAATGGGAACATTAGATCCAGTTGAATAGGAGTATGAATGGCCGAAATCACTTGAAGAATCGAACAGATCATCATGTCCCGATTGAGTCAGTGTGTTCTCCTCTTCTCTATCCGGTCCGCACGAGGACAGATTGGTGGTGCGACCGGGTTGTAGAATCGCCTTCATGCTGGCCGCACACGCGTCATTTGTTGAGCCTGAGGCGACTGAGTCAGAAGATACGGTATCTGCTGGGCTGGTCAGAGTTCCGACTTCGGCGGTGGATTTCACGAGGACTTCATTTTCGGCAGCGGAAGACCATGAAGCCGCAGGATGAAAGTCTCTTGCCCAAGGGTCCAACTTGGAGAAACTGAGGACATAGATGAACATAGGGATATAATGGGGGGGACCCCGAGACGGGCCACTTCAATCTCCAAAAGCCCAACGTCTTTCATATCGGTTGCTAGTTATGTTTCCCGTCTGTATTCCGATACGGCAACACCATGGTGAACAGGGTAGCTCTGACCGGAAGTGGAATATTTGATTTTCTAAGGATGCATTCAAAGCCATTTTACTAAGTGTCATAAGACAGGCTGAGCTCGAGGAAGCTCAGTGGCCAAGGTGCCAGCCTACGATTCGGAAGGTCCGTGGCTCTGACCCGAACTCAGCATTTCAACTGCTCCTGTCTAGGCTTGGGCAATCTGGCAGTATCTCAACCCTCATAGCTCCTTGCGTTGGCATGGCAGCTAGGTACCGAAAGGGTGCTACAGCTGAACGATTATCATTATTATTATTATTAATATAATACAGGATGTAGTCTCCTCATCTATATTCAACATTTTATTGATTCCTTTTAATCCATGCACTATTTTTCACTTAACGTGACTACTGCTGTCCATTTTTTAGTTCCTTTATTACCATGCCGTTTATAATCAAGCGAGCGATATTTCTCCAAATTCGCACTGGTGACTTACACACAGACTGTTTAGAAACTTCTTTTGAAACTCAAGTAATTCGAGAAACAAAGAGGCGTTTGTGTGAGCTATCTCATTCGTCACCTCTTATTATGCAGGGCGTGCCATCGGTATTCTGATACTCCTTCTACGACCTCAAATGAATCAATCAATTCGTTTCACTTGGGCGTTTATTTTTCTGTGCTGTTTGTGTGTCATCCTACGTGACATCAGCGGAGTTTGACAGGATCTGACAGGTCGCCACACGCTGTGCTGACAAGCACGGTTCAGTTGTGTCTATTTCAGTTACCGGCTAAGTAGCGTTGACATCTGTGCACCGTATTGACTCAAAAGTCCTGCCGAATCCAGTCACCAAGGTATTGCATACTAGCCAACACTTCGCGCAGTTCTGCATTAGCAAGACTTGAACCTTGGAACGACATTTCACTGCCCAGAACATTGCCGAACTCTCGATTTTATGGGATACAAGAACTTCGATAGAACTTCTGAACCCTGTGTGTTTATAAAGGGTGAGGTCAGTTATGCTGAAGGTGCTTTACGAGTAAATACACAAATATGATATGATCTATTTTTGCCAATACCCTAGCGGGGAAAGCGAACGACACCCAGTAATCTTGGTTAATTTTTTGGTGTTCCCATCGATTGAAGAATTTACCGTAGATCATAGGGAACATTCTCTGATGGCTCACTGTCGGCGCTAGTCAAGTTTGGATCACGCGATACCAGCTGCGCGTGGCCGAAAGCTGTTTACGTCCAAGTGTAAGTTGATCACAATGCGGACTCGAATCACTCTGGTGATTGGTCACATTCGTACTACTACTAATTCCCATCACGGATGAGATAGCTGTGTAATTCTTCCAGGGTTTTCAGTAAAAGATGACATTACTAGCAGGATGAAATCCGTATTTGAACTAGGAAATCCTCGTCGAGAAACTTCAACTAATTCGGATAGTATTAGTCTAAATTCAGTAGAACTACTCATGCACACCAGTCTGTCTATTTTCCCCACTGATTGTGCTTTCAGGACCCCGATTCTCCTACTCTTCTCGCTGAATCTGATTGCCGTCCTCCTGATGGGCTTTATAGATGGTTCAAAGATTTGTGCAAGCCACCTAAAGTGCCGACTGGAAATCGATCGTTTCAACTCGACACCTGACCCTGTTCATGTGTTTAGCTTTGACCGCCTGACCAATGATACAGATTCTCCATCTTCCGGTGCGATCGACTCCAGCCCTATCGATAGCCCACAAACTAAGCGTGTCAGTGAAGCGAATGACAGACAGCAGAGCGGGAAGAAGTGTTTGACGACGCAGCCTGCAGTACCACCTGTACAATCGTACGACCCGGTCACTCCTGGTGTATCGACGCCGTTTTGGCGTTTCACAGGTTCATTGTCCCGGATTAGCTACTCAATCGGTCGAAACTTGGTCGCCTTCATTTTGTCTGCCAAGAGCTCTGTGCTCTTTTTAGTACAACAGATCTCCTCTGCCGCCTTATCAAAAACCAGAATATCTTCCTCTGTCACAGAATTGTCTGCTGGTTCGAAAAAGTTGAAGAAGGTTGGGTCCAGTCCAGATGCCCCCACCTCCAGTTCACCTGCCCCGCAAATTTACGATGCTGTCGGCGAGTCGGACGGAGACGGAGGGAAGATTGGTCGCCACAGTGCTTCAAAGGTGAGGATCATTTAGACAGAATTAATGAGTATTTTCAGAATGCCATTATTATGATATGCTCAAAGTTAATTTGCTGACAGGTCAGTTTAAAGAGAGACCTCGAGACTCTTGCGATAAACTTCTCGCGTTGTTCCGCCTCGTAAACGGGGCAGATATCTGCGCAGCTGATTCGGTATCGTGGAAACTGACTTCAACGTGACAAGCCTGTGATAAATGAATCAATGTGTAGTGTTATTACTATTCATTCGGCAGTTGGGCTGCACATTTTTCTGGAAAAAAAGTAGCACATTACACTCCGTGCCTATCAGTGCCAACTCTAATGCAGAGCGAACAATGACGAACCAAGCAGGAAGATTCCTCGACTAAGTGTTCTGATGGGTTCTGCTGGAGACATTTCCGGTCTCAAAAAACCGTTTCGAATGTCTATTTTTTGGTCCGATGGCTTCTCAAATAAACCCTAAATCTGTCTTCGTAAAATTGGGTGTTTCCTTCCTCGTTCCAATTCTAAACTTTTTTGCTAGGGTTTGAAACCTACCAAATTAGGTGCGACCACTGTTTTCTGACACGGTTCACATTTAACGTCGTTTTACCTTCATGAGGGCTCCGATCTAGAGTTGTATTGTTCACTTTCTGTAGAATTCCCTTCGTCACAATTTCCACCGCCAACTTAACAAAATGTTTGTTTTGTTCACTACACCCCTTCTTCTCTCCTTCGTCCGTGTCACTTCTTGCAGTCGCTTGCAGCCAAGTCCGCCGGCCCACGTGCAATCCAAACCAAGCAGTTGAATCCGGACGAGGTCAAGCCCAGTCGCTGTAGCCGGTTCGTTTCTTTGTCATTTCCATGACTTTGTTTTTAACTTCATGTAATACTTTCCATCCATTCTGGACTGTAGCCTATTGTTGACGAATGAGTGTACTTGGTTCGTCGGTTCACATTTCTCATTGGTCACTATGCCCCGTGTGCTCTCCGTGGCACTCTCCATTTCCTACGTGGTATGTACGTGTGGTTGTAGCTCAGCTCAACCAGATTGTACGTTCACTTCGAATCATCGAGAAGAATGCAAACGAAAACCTTCAATTTCTGACTGACCTACGTCAGTTTTGTCGAATCGATCGCAGCACACTCATTTCGACCTGGTATTAGGATTTTATGTGTGTACGTGACACGTGTGAATTTCGTGTTTGATTTCGTTCCAACAAGCACACATTTACGTATGCTGTCGTATGTGGTCTGGCTTAGCTCTACTTTTTCAGTAGTGAGCCCATCAAAAACTTCACTGGACATGTGAAGATTTGGCGGCAATTGTCAGGATGAAACACTACTCGAATACCGTTAGATTGTTTGGAGATGGTAATCTCACCTATCCCCATTCATTTACCCGATTTTCATTCACCCATCGCAACAGTAGCTAGTCGCTGCGTTTGCCGCTTTGAAAGCCTTTGTATTTCGTTTGCTTGGTGAGGTGTGCTTTACGGGATGTTAGCTACACACATGCATGCCTGGTGGAGGGCTTAGTAGATTAGGCATATCTAAAGATTTGAGTATCCATGTTGTGATGCGGTTCAATTGTGAATCCGCACTTTTGGGTTTTATTCCCGGTTTAGTTCCAGAAATAGCAGAGTTTCAGTATAAGGTCACCACCTGAATTGTTCACAATGTTCTCGGCCAGCCAAAATCTAGTGTCATTTTCCCGGAAGGAAGCCACCCCTGGAGAGGCCCAATGTAGTAAACTCCACTTGCACACCGATCCACATGAAAAGTCACCACTAGGGGAATTCGGTCTCTCCTTGGGATGCCGCATACCAGCTCGTTGCTGATGGAGAATGTGGCTATACATTCTCCAGCAGAGTGGCTTCGAATTGATCTCTCATTTCTGTGGAGCTCGAGACGGTCGCGCAGTGAGCTCAATTGCTACCCTCCCCTCTCTTATCTTTAGGAGAAGTGAGGCCACTCGCGGGAGTATTACTTCCGAATCTGTCAAACCTCTAATTCGTAAGAAAAAAGCCCCCAAACCGGACCCCACTAATCCTATGGATTCCAGGAGCTCTTATCGGGACGGAGACTCAGACACTGGCAATGACACATCGCCCATCAGTAACTTGCGTGGGTCGGCCACACAGGGACAGTCAGATAATCCTGACACTCCGATGACCGAGGCGCGAATAGCAGCCGCCGTGCGAGCGACGAGGAAATTGGCGGAGGATTTAAATTCACAGGCCCGTAAGAAGTTCATACAGAACAAGCAAAGTACGCGTCCCAAGTTCAACGCATGCACATCTTCAGCATCCTCCTCCTCCGGACCAGACCATGATAATTCCAAAATTCCTCCGACAAGCTTGCCACGGAACAGGTCCACCCGGGTTCCGAACATGGCAAAAACAAAGCCGAAAAGTTTACGCACGAGTGGGATTGCCCCCCACTTTGAACCAATTAGGTAAGTTTAATCCTTGGTTACCCTAGAGGGTGATTATGCCCGGATGGGCGTCTTCTCACGTAACTAACTCTCATCCGCACAACTTTATTCGTGCCGGATCTAGATAGCCCCGTTTCAGTCCGAACTGGGCGTAAATTCTGTCATGAGTAACCTTTAAATGGTATTGACTTGTCACTGTTATCTTCACTCGCACGCAAATCCCGCAAGCCCAGAGAGGTTGCGAAAGCCTAGTCAGGCGGATAACTTGCTTCGTAAGCAACGACAAAAACCTCTGGATAACACCAATTTTCATGTGCAGCAATCGAGGTGAACTATCTGCCCGTCGAACGCCAAGCTTCAAGAAACAGATGACCGCTTTACCTGGTGACTAAATTGACGGGTCTCATAGTCAGGGGAGCCAGATATTGCAGGATATTGTGAAGCGAGCCTTGATGCCTTCTTTGTACAACTAAAGGCATACAAAAGTTCCAGCAGCAAAACCAGACACCTTACGAAGATTCAGGGCGTGCCTCGCATGATTTCTCTTTATAAACGACAGACTACTTTGCCAATTTAGTTCGGTTATCTGGATTACTGTGGGTTATTTTTTCTTATTTTGGACCGTCAGTAGGGCTTTCGTCACAAAGACTCTAATCGACGACTGTGGTCGCCTACACGCAGCAGCAGAGAACCACATGACCAGTGTGCTATGCTTATCGATTTCGCCCACGTGACCTGACCTCCGAGTGTCTGTGCTTTCGAGTTGTCATTCAGTCCGTTTTCTGTCACATCACAGCCGATAAGCTGTCATTAAAATATCTGCGCGCAGCACGTCTCGAACAGTAAATTTTGCTCGCACAGTACCGTTATTCACCAACATCAGGATTGTGGAGGTGTTCACACATTTTTCAGCACAACACTAATCTGTTTTCTAGATTAACGTGACCAACAGAATGCTAGTCTGTACACCGTAACCGCCATCTACCTCCCCCTTTCTCTCACGTTATCCACCCGTCCTCCCTATAGTGACCAACCGAACCCGAATAGCTACAGTCGGAAAGCCCAGCTTCATCCGGCATCCCAATCCAGATGTATGTTTTTTTATTTGTTTTCTCATGCTATTGTCTTTTCATTCCACTCATTTTGCTCCACTGTATGTTGCATCTTGATATCTCTGTGTCCAGTCGGTCATGAATCCTTGTCTATTCGGCGAGTCTCTTTGACGTATTCCAGAGCAGTGTGTACTGGGTCTTCTCTACCCTGGGGGCCTTTATCTCGTAATGGTTTGATGAACTGAACTACTCGGCTGTCGTGTTGGTTTTCGGCTTTTTTTTCGAGTGAGTCCAAGGAGCCCGGGCTTTTGTCCTGGTGTTCATTAGTAACACTGAATAGTTCATGGTTCCCATTAAGTAGCTGGCTGAGTCTGACGATTGGTGCTGATCATCGTCACTGTCTCACTCAACCATGGGCCAAATGGTGTGTCAATAAGACTCTGTACTCAGGATGATTCATACGTCGAATGTGTGCCCAAGCCTAGACGTGAGCAGTCGGGATGCTGGGACGGACATTCTGTCAGTGCGTTTATGCATTGAGTATCTCGGGCTCGTGCAAATCAACAAAAAAATAATGTCCATTGTGTTCAAATTATTTGAATTACCCTTAGTAGTATCACCATTTTTATTATTCTTGTAGATGACAAGGAACTGGCGAAATATTCTCTTTTTAGGCAGCCATTCTTTTTAAGGTCGCCACCAAAAACCATACTTAACTTTTTCTGAGAGGAAACAGCTTTTATCACTGTTGTATTACTACTGCAAGTATCAGTGGCTAACTTGCAAACTCTGCCACAAGCCACTACCCTCAAAGTCTTGTGACACATACAACCAGCTTCGCCCATCCCTAATCACAAGCCATTTATTTCCTACTCCACTGCAGTTCGCTGCATCGGCTATCCAACATCGCCTTACTTCAATTTATTCCGGCCTTCATTGGATGGATTTCACTACAGAATACTTTCACCAGAATACGGTTTCTGCTGGCCAGTTCCTCAGGATGCCAGCATTCCGACACACTCGCTTTCGGCCGCAAAGGACGGACTGTCTTTGTCTCCACTCCACACACCCTGGGATGAGGCAGTTGCGGATGTGCACAGTATTTGGGAACACGAGACTTCCGAGTGGATGGACGATCCTGTCGCAGTATGTACCAGTCCCGACAAAGGTTAGTCAATTCTGTTTCTGTAGCTGTTATTTCTGTCCTCTCGCGACCAGATTCTAACAGCAGATCATCCCGACTGTCGTACCAAATGTGCCCAGGGATCCGACCTTGACCGGCATAGTTGTTATTCTTGAAAACGACCCAGTGGTTAAGGCGCGAAGGTGCGTGGCTCGAACCCAACCCCGGCATCTCGACTGTTCCCGTCTAGGCTCGGGCAACCTTGTGGTTCCTTCGGATGGTGTAGCAGCTATATGCCGAAAGAGTGTTACAGCTGAACGATTATTTAGTTATTTTATTCCTTGACGAGCAAGCTCTTCAGTGCTCAGTTGGCTGTGCACTGATAATGTCTCCTCGTTTGGTGACGAGACATTTTTCAAGTCAGTTGCTATCGTCTACGGACAGTTCAAAATTTATCTGATCAATAACCTATAAACGCATCCGATTGACCAATATTTCAACGCATTACCAGCAAACAGATGTGTTTTTAACAGCCTGCAGCTGCGACGTCAGCTTTTCCATGACGAACGCTTTGGCCGAGTATTGCACACCCATCATATCCCTGAACACGCAGAAGGGCTTGCGCAAAGGCACAACCAGCTCGCTTTTGATGAAGACATACACCATGGGTCGACTGACGCCCATGCCGTTCATCACAAGGGACGTATATGTCTTGTACCTCAACAATGAACGGCAGAGGCTGTAAAAATATCTGCCGAAGATGGTTCCTTGGCGGAGGGAGTGTTGCACTGACTCTATAACCGGTAGCATGGCAGTACTAGTAGCCCTTTTATCAGGTCAACATTCACATGTCAATTAACTAACGGCAGGCACTACTGATGAGGCATGCGAGTAGTATGTGCTTTTCTCGTAACTCTGCTTCGCGTCTAATGGAAAGTGGGGTTTATTACGGAACCTGTGGAACTGCTTTGCAGCGTTCGTTTACAACTGCGTGATAGTCAATGAATATCCACGAAAGTTCAAGAAGACGCGTGAGGACGTTCTTTTTTTTAAAATAAATTGCATATCAGATGTTTCCCCAAGACATACCACTGTGGATGAAAGAATTGTTTGTCCTTCCGGAGAAGCTGCCGAACTTTGGGCTGTCATTTGATGAATACTCTATAGTCTGGCTCCCTCCTGCACTACTTATTGTCAAGGCCTTGTTATCGGCTCCTGTTGTAACAGAAGCCCACGTTCTGGCCTCAGTCATACTTTGAAGATTAGTACTTGGTCTGCACAAGTAATCGCCATCGATTCACACAGTTTTCGCTCGATTTGAGTAACGTTGGCCACACGGTTAAAACCGCTCAAACTGTACTCCCCTTCGAACTTTCCTTTATTACAATCCTCGATGAATTCGATTCGGCTGGGTAGAAGTAGGTTGTTATTTACATCAAAAGGAATGTTTTTCACCCACTTCAAATCCATATGTTGTTTCTTTTCATCTGTGCTCTTTAATTCCCCTGCGCAAACCATTCTCTGTGGTTCTTACCTGTGTCGCCTGCTTTAGCCAATCAGACACGACTTGTTAGACTCCTCCGAGCTGTGGAACATTTTTTCGCATGACTGCAATTCTTGTCTGCCATGCATGCATACACAATCACGAGTACTAGTGTAATCAACTCGGCTGTTGAATTTTAATTGCGTACATACACATTGGTTTTCTAGCTGCGTACCAACCGAAGACTCAGTGAAGTAATCGCGATGTTGAAGAATTTTTAACCTATACGCGATTGTTTGTCGCTATTTTCAACAGATTCCGGTAACGCGGTGATAGAATAAATTTCGTTTTGAGTTTTTTCAATGTTACCGGCTTTGACGATTATGGTGCACGAAATTTTGCCAAAATATGCGGGGAAAATCTCCAAATTGAAGCGCTTAGTTGTGGATTGCTTTGTATGCATAGCAATCCGTGAAAAAGCTCGCGAGCTACTCTTTCCGTTATTGCATAGGCCAAAGCGCGGACAATCGGGATTTCAAACGTAGCTTTGAAATGCGGACATCTGTGGTATGCGAAGCTTTAGCTTGCTTCAGTTTTCCACCGAAGGGACCTCCCGTTGTCTAATTGCTGCGCTTAAATGGTGTACACCGAGTCAGTTCTCGTTGTTAGCTCCAGGATAAGATCCCGAGCCACCAACCGGAATGTCTTTGTTTGAGTTCTTCCCTCACTCCTATATGGGGTCGGATAGCCTCGTAGTATCTCTTGTTCTTTCTTGGGATTGCTGAGACGTCATGCACCGAAAAGATGCGTATCTGTCAAGACAAATCCCCTTTGTTAAGATGCAGCCACATCAAATTTGTGTGTGCTTTCGAAACACTTACAATGGTTTATGTGCTCCGAGAATGAGAGACTGGCCTTTCATACTATTGATCTTAACCACTTGTAGCGTGCATATTCTTCTATAGAGAGGTCGTGTGAAAGAATCAGCCTAAATAGATCATGATCCCTTGACAGCTCAACAGTTCCAACGCTAATTCTCCCCGATCTCGCAGCTGAACGTTTCTTTTTTGATGATGTTTTCGTCGTTGCGCCAGATGCATACAATCTTTCCATGTTTATCTACTACAGCTTAACGTTTAACAACACAGGTTCCAGTGTGTTTCTCTATCTCCTATAAGTAGCAGTTCTGCACAAGACTAAACGAACAGATTTGTTACTCTTCCGTCAAGTCGAAATGTTCTTATCTAACATATTCTATGGTTCGGTTAATTAGTGCACTGACTCCATCTTTGTATTGGCGAAGTTGATAGCCGTACGTTAGATCCATGGATGTAGTCTCCTAGTTCTCTGTGTATTGCTCGTAAGAGCAGTTCATCCTAATTCACCTTCTCTACTCACAGCTATGGATCAGCTTGCGGCAGACACGAGAGCTTTTGCAGAATCATTGCTGCATTGTGCTCAGAAAGACTCACCGGAACAGCTTTCCCATGCCCTAGTCGAGAACGGATTGTTCGGTGCCGGGGAGATCCCATTACTAGCACCGGAAGATGATGCAACTTGCTGCACATTGGCAGGTCGGCACGTACGGTGAGCAACGTTAGTCACGACCACAATTTTTCCTCCGTTTTTTCTTTCCCCGTATTTTTGGCTTTGAGCTTCCTACACAACGTTTTGTTAACCCATTCCAAGTGCTCCTGTTTAGTTGAGGATGCGATAATCGTGGAAATAGTGAGATGAGAGTCACCTGTTCAGTTTGTCACCTGTAAATCCCGTGTTAAATTTGTGCTTGTTCCATCTTCCACTGGTTGTTTTTATACTTAAGTGAGAAGTACGATGCCTCTGGCATATCCGGCATTCCCTCAAACCTTTAACCTAGTTTTTTTTCGGTATCCTTATCCACTGAGATTGTGTTTATTAAAATGAACTACTTTGTTGTCAAGTGATTGACCGGTCGTCTTCGGTCCGTTTCTAATTTGCAATTGACTTCTTTATTCGAAACAATCTATGTGACTTGTGGAGTATGGCTAGCTTGCCTGTCGACATTCGCCCGCTGCATCGCTGCACTCGCACGGTTTCGTGGCGGTGTCATCAACGGTGACCCCCTTCGAGCAAAAAGCCCTTGGTGCATTTCGACCCCCTGGTTGTCCTAGTAATTGGGATTATGTTACGATGTCGTGGTACAGGTTAGGAGAAAAAATCGCCTAAAATTTCCATCAATGAGTATTTAACACGAGCAGGCAAGATGCGATGTTGTTACGCAGGGCAATGGGATTGACTGGACAACGAAAGCTGGTTCGCGAAAACACGATTGGTCGATGTCTGGTGGGCAACAGTCTGTACATAGAATGAGTACATGGAGTCGACATGACTGTGGAGAGAGGGTGAAGAACAGGCAGATTCGGCTGAACGAGCTTGGAACAAGTGCCAAGGTACATGCTTACTGCTGAGCCAACCGAGACATTTCGTGACACCCCACCTGCATCTAAAGACCTATTCTGTTGGTGGGGGTGATCGTTCTCAAGGACTGTCCGGAGTAGAACGCAGAAACGGCAAATCCCGTGAGATAGAATACAAGCAATAACAAGATTTCGGATAAGATTGAAGTGAATAGATAGTATTTTTACCCCATTGCAAAAAAACTAGATATCGAACTCCGCTAAAGATCACTTGGATGTGGGATGACCAACTCCGGTCATTTGCTTGAGTCACAGCTAGATAATTCAC
This sequence comes from Clonorchis sinensis, assembly GCA_003604175.2. Lineage (NCBI taxonomy): Eukaryota > Metazoa > Platyhelminthes > Trematoda > Opisthorchiida > Opisthorchiidae > Clonorchis > Clonorchis sinensis. Next base: position 156,497,580 of record CM030370.1, read on the forward strand.
CGTAGGAGTTACGGTGAAGTTGACCGGAGGTGAGGGATTGCTTGGCATTTAGAGGTGAGAAGGTGTTCCCCCAACTGGCTAACAACTTCGCCCAGTACAGATTGTAATTGCAGGTTTATGCCAGGTAAAGTGGTAGTCACAACCAAACAATATCTAGACTGAATGAGGAAATCACGTCCAGGCATGTCTTTTGCACGCAAGAAGGAACATGGGAAAATTAGCACCTTTGGTGATGCCAGTGTTAATCAGCGAAGTGGAAATTCGGCTACTCACGCCTGTGAGTTGTGTGCGTTCTATAAAGTGACTGCCAGTTATCTTCGTCAGACTCTGCTAAACCACCTGTGACGGCAAACAGCTGTGGCAGTCGTCTCTGTCAACGCTGCGAATGGCACCGGTTTAGCCAGTGAGCAACAAGTGGAAGCCAACTATGGAGACTGATGATATGCAAACTAGTACAAGTCTTGGTCAAACAGTATCTTTCGAACGATTCAGGGACAGTCTTCTAAACGGAGTACTAACCATCGATCTAAATTTTTTTTTTCGTTCCTTTCTTCGGCACCGTTTGTAATCTCAGCAACTCGTCCAATGGAAAGAGAGTTCATGAGCAGAGCAGATATTGATTCACTGGGGAAATCCGCACACTTATTAGGAAATAAGAGTGGAGGTGATGGGGACCACAGACTTTCTGATTTTACTTGTCGCATGTTCCTTGATGGGAAGATCAATAGTTGCGGTAAGTTCAACTGGTGGGTTTGATAGACCAGAAGAAGACTGCTGAAGTTATCAAGTTCGAAGCCAGAACACGACTCTGATTATTCGGTTCACAGCTGCTTCAAGACCGTCCAAATTTCACGGCAGCTTTTGCTGCGGAGGATCGCATCAACATTCATCTGATTGAGGAGATTGTTTGCTCACGCAACATCAACCTCTGCTCTTTCCTTCTGATATACATACCATTTTTCTCCGTATCCGCTTAAGGAATCTGTCCTGGATGTGGAAGGTTCAACGGTCGTTTGGGGGAGTCACAGTATGCATGATACCCAGAAAGGTCAGTGAGAAACAGTTAGACTTATCTGAGTCACCACCAACGACACATAAAGGCTGATTCGAATAAGTTAGAACTGCTAAGGAAAGCGATCAAGTCCTGAAATTGGAGTACAAATGCACCAAGTTGCTGGCGACTTAGTCGATTCGGTAGTTATTTATGACGGAAGATTGGCATTCCAGAGTTAGACAGCCCACGCATTTTGCGTTGAATTGGTGTTCAACAGCACCAATCTTTTTTCGCCCCGTCGGTGTGAAAGCTCACTGGACAACAAGTGTGAAACGGATCATAGGGCGGTGTCCAAATATCAGTACAATCAACTTTCTCAGAGCATTGCAACGCCGTTGTTGTATTTCTGTATTGTTCGCGAGTTCAAATCTATCCTGTTATTGAGTGACCACCGTCATTTGCTTTCTTTCCGGTCGCCCAAAATTTTGCGAACACAACAACACATTTTTTCTCTTATGCCGTTCAACATGCTTAAGCAACACGCTTGTCAGGGCATGAACGAGCTCTAGCGTGGGATATCCTGACGACGTTCTGCCCAAATGTCAAAACTGCCAGGGCACGACGAAAACAGACGCTGAATGCGAGACACCCCCCACGACTTCACACGGTACACATTTGCACATTATTCAGGGCTCACAGACATAAATCCAAGAAGATGAACGGACAGAATATATTTCAGCACTCCCGAACACATATGTGGCAAAGTGACACGCGGTTGCACAAGTGAAGTCAGACTGACATTTTTTGGAGTGCCTTTGGCAAGTTCAGCTCCGCCGTGGCCTGGAAGGATAAATATGAAGAATATTAGTGGAATACACTCATTTGCAAGCAGATTTGGTTTTGCGAGAGACTCACCTGGAACCCAGCTGAATCTCTCGTTTGTGATGTTTCCAGGCATGTTTCCAAGAATAGTAGTGGTGAGATAAAGCAATCGCACTGATTTTAAAAGCGTCACATCCACACGCGCTCCGGAGAACGAGCAGGGCCACTTGTGCATGGAAATTCTACAGTGTTATCAATACCACATACAATTAAATCAGCAACGTCTTCCGGCACAGGGAAAGTTCGTTGGTTTTCGTTAGTCCTAGGGCATGTTTAGAATGTTTATCATGCGGTCACATAAACACGAACGCAGCATTGTTGAATGTCTACTCACCGACTCAACGCTATTCTACTCCATACTGACGATGTCGCCTCGACTGGTGGCAGAACGTTTGCAAACAAGTTTCCAACTTCAGTGAGCTGGATGCCGGCCATTTGATGTGAGCTTTGTTCAACCGCGAACAGACTTACTCATGTTCTCTTACCTTGTTTTGAGTAAGCAGAACTCGATTGATTCCGCTTCATCTACCAATCACAGTAAGGTTGTCTTGTAGGTGCTCTCGATGTACTGTGTTTCCTCCTAGCATGAAGGACTCGCGAAGGATTCCGGAAGTTTCTCACAGAGTGTTTGTGATCTGTTCACAATGCTAGTGGCTGAGACTAGACTACTAGACTCCCGTCAACCACATTGGGTTCGGACAGGTTTGCACTCTTGGTAGGAGTGGCTACTTAAATAAAATACTGGATGATGTAGACCGGAACTGAAGGACTTTAACCTCCCAGAATAGTCCGATTAGCTAATGAATGCATGGTCACCACTGACCGTTGCATGCTTCCAAATCGGAAAATGTCCCGAAACGTCAGTCAGGGTTGTCACCTGATCCCTAACCCGGTATGCGGAATTTGTCAGTCTCACTAATTGGTGTGGTCGGGGCTCAAATCCTCATCCACCGCTAACCATCACTCGTTCGTTTCCAGTCTGACCAGGGCTTCACACACAACTGTATGTTGATCGCACACCAACTTGTTGCACAACGTCCACGGTGGCCAAGTTACACAGATAGACACAGCGTTAATTAGTGGAGAACACGTTCATTCCTCATTAGCTGTCTCGGTGAGAATTCGCCTTCGTCTGACAGTTTGCCAACAGTTCCACACGCGTGGTCTGCCACGTGTCAATCACGACCCGCATGTACATTGTGTACTCTTTTTTCTGTTTGGTTTGATATGCTTGGACTCACCCAAACCTTCACCCTTTGTAAGTGCCTGTACAGATGGATCACATGGGACACGTCACGATGCGCCTAGGTGACCACGGTAGACAGTATTCTGTACCAGATGTTGTAATCAGGGGCTTTACTTTGAGACTGGTCTAAAACGGTCGTCTTAGGGAGATGATCACTGTAGAGCGGTTCCCCATTCACTAAGTTCCACGCCTCCACTACCAGCGACGATAGCGACTTCATACCCATGTCACCTTTACGACGACCAACTAAAGCATTGTTCATCCGAAATTAAAAGATGAGTACATGTGATAGGGTTCCGTATTTTTCGGCTAGGTGGATTTTCAGCGCACCCCCTACAGTCCATCTCTCTAAGGCGATCGCTTTTTAGTAGTTCCCTTAGTGTTCCTTGTAGAGAGGTTTTATTGTGATCGGATTCGGTATCCTCCTTCCCACGCATAAACTCTTTTATCTTGCCTTTGAAAAGCATCACGCCACTGTCGTTTCTTATCCGTTCGCTAAAAGTGCGGAGCAAAAACATTCATTCCCTTTTAATCGGTGTTGGTCGGCATAGCTCTGTTCGTATGCCATCACACATGCCATACACACACACACACACAACCATATCATTAAGAATTTAGTGTACACAGCTTTGACACACCGTTTCATTTGTTGAAAGGCACATCTTTTGCATTTGAGGAGAATGTTGATAGCTGACAGCTCACTGGATGATGTCACCTCGACTGGTGACTGCTAATGCACTCATGGGTTATCCAGCGACTGATGTTTGGAAGATCCCGACCAACACACCGTGACTCGACTTGAGCGAATCCGCGGAATCGGGGGAAGGAGTCCAACTAACCTGTCACTGGAATTATCCTGCTACCTCTTATTCTGTGTTGTATTTCCAGTGGTATATTTGACGAATATACTAATAGGTGGTATCTTGGAATCGGTCTTGTGAGTGTATTATAGCAGCTTCTGTGCATCCTAGCCTTTTATTTCTTCAACTTCTGTTACCACCACCCCCCTTCTTTTTTCATACACCGAGTCTTTATGTATACCAACGTCCGAAGGTTTACAGCGATTCGCATCAGGAGGTGTTAGTGACTTTTCCGAGATCCAGTTATTCCTGTGTACCCGCTGAGAAACGTCACACACATAATTTCCGGTGTCACTTTACCGAGGTAATGTAATGCAAACCTGTGCGAATCCTCAATGATCAACAATCGAGAGTCGGATCTCTCCGTCGAAAGCTGACTGTGATGCTATCAATTTAACTTCATTGTGACGCAGCAGCAGAAGAACGTCAGATAGCACTGCATTACTCGCTGTATCTAAACCCAGTGCTACTGGGTGCTACATTCGTTCAGTTGTAGCACCCTTTCGGTGTCTATCTGTCAAGCCACCCGAAAGAAGCACGAGGGCTGAGCTACTGTCAGGGATACTGCCCAAGCTTAGACAGAGGAAGTCGAGATGCAGAGGTTGGGTTCGAACCACAGACCTTCCGGTCAGTAAATTCGCGCTCTAACCACTGAGCCATCTCGCCTGGGGTTTGGTACAAGATTTCAAAATGCCATCCCCATTACGTTCGGGCTTCTTGCTCAAGCTAACTGGACAATGAACTGAGATGCTCTGTGTATGTGTGCGTGTGTCGTGTTGAGACCTGAACTATTCCTGGTGAACGAGATGGTGATTAGTTCTCGGTGGAAAGTGTTTCCCACTGAAACGGAGTATTAACTGTTTACTATATAAGTGGCATCATAAACAAAGCTATTATTATTTCGACTAATTCGGTTCATGAAGTTGGGCAGTCGGAGATACAGACTCCATAGGTATCCAGTCCAGCTCACGAGGTGACAGCTCAGCCGATACCAGCTTGAAACCGCCGCAGCAGCCGCTTTACATAACCTTCGCATGTGCTTTCTGCTTAGTATCGTATGTAGTTGTGATATATTGGCCAAAAGGTCAACCACGCAATGCAATCTTTTTCGCTCCCTTTATTCGATCTCGAGGTAATTCAGTGGTTAGGGCTCGAACTTGCTGACCGGAAGGCCCGTGGCTCGAATCCAACCCGACCATCTCGACTGCTCCTTTCTAGGCTTGAGCATCCGGATAGCATCTCGGCCATCGTGCTTCCTTCGGTTATCGTTGCAGCTATGCGCCGAAAAACGCTATTGTTCAGTATTGTTCATCAGTACCCACATTCTTGTCACGACTTTCGTTTGTATCCTCAATTACCGTATCGATAAGTTATTTAGGGCTCGCGCAAGGGTAGATTACCGACCCGTTTGCTTTATGTGGTACATATTAATAATGCCGGTGACTGGGACAGTAGCGCAGTGTCTGAATAGCGAAGTATCGAATGGAAGCGGTCCAATTTCCTGGTTGTCTGATCATAGCCGGGATCAGTGGAAGAATTATCACTGTGTATGGCAAGATAGGTTTTAGGAGGAGATAACGAGTAAAACCTAGAAACTAGCCCGTTCGCCTGCCCGGCTGCCTTCAGTACGCGACGCCCGATGTGGCGTGAAGGTACATTTGTTTGTTTTTTCATGGCTGTGTATGGGCTGAGATACTTCTCCGACATCCCAACCTAGATAGGAGGACGACTGGAGTCTTCAGTTTAAGTCTTTCCTTCCAGTGTTTTAGCTAAAAACAGTGGTTGTGGGCACAAGACTACCAAAGTGGTCCAATTTTTTGACAAACGAGTTGTCGCACACGTCTCAATCACCAAGCTTGTGGGCCAGCAGGCTGTGTTTGTTAGACCCGTATCCACTAACCAACCTGCAGGGGACTCTCAATGCTCAACTGGTTGCCTAAGTACCCAAACCAGGTCGAGTTCTTCTTCAACATAAGATCATCAGTCATGCGAAGAACGTACAACACCCAGTTTTACTACACTCTTAGTCTATCCAGTACCAAGTTTTGCTGTTTATCCAATGTGGTTGAAGCTAATATCCGAACCGTTGACTGAGTGGAAAATAATCTCTTTAGAGAGTTTCGCTTCTCGAAACCTTTCCCAACACACACACAGACACAATTCAGCAGCGAACGAATTGAGTGATTGTCGGTATTACGCTCTTGGTACCACTATCACGTAACCCTGGAGCCACCCAGGGAGCTTTCACCGACGCAGACTCCGGGTTGGCTGGCTGCTTTGTCGATGTAGCTAGAGCTTTTAGACTCTAGACTCAGGCCACCGTTGGTATATGGTTTCTTATGTAAACGATGTTTAATTTGCGCTACTTCAGGACCACGGTCTGGTTGCATACAGGGTTTTGGCAGCGATGACGTCAGTTTGGAAACGTCCTACGGTTTTTGACGCAGAATAGCGTTTTGCGTGATTTTTTATGCAATAGTTGCCAAAAACATGTTTCGTTCTGTGCGCTGATTCCATCATCGTGATTACTCCTGGTGCCAAATAACCACTTATGATATAGCCCCGGGTTCTGGCTTGTCAAGGTCACTGCACTAATTAGTTAGTTTGAGATGGGTTTATCGGTATGCGTGTCTCCATCAAATGTTGTGTGTAGGTTTTGAAGTAAATTGTAATTATCTAGATGTAATCTACTACTCATAAGATTGCTGAAAACTCCTAATTGCCCCACGACTGGTTTCGTCCTCCTTGGGGCTCATCAGGTAGGCGCAATTATCGAGTTTCCGTCAGCTTTCTATTCTACCTGAAACAAAATTGCGCGGAATTAGCGATATACACTCATCTGCCGTCACCTACAGGCATTTCGCGACAGTGTGGGGAAACAAGTAAGCATAAGATCATGCGGACAAACATGCGCCATGCAAGCTTGGATGCAAAGATTATTCTCAGTTTGCTAACGTATGGTTTTTCGAATCAAAATTAGGTCATCGTTAAATAAAAATCTTTTCATCCTTGTCCATCATGGATACCAAAAATCAGTAGCACTTCAGCAAACATGTATTTATCATCATGAGTTACTTATTGTCAAGCGAGCAGAGTTTCCTTAAATCTAGTCATGTAAACCACCTATGTTTTATAAAGTAATATTATAATGACGAGGTGAGAATATGTTAAAACAGAACACCCCACACTTGAGCCAGAACGGAATTTTGATTTGTACACTCTACGCTCCGAAAAGGGCGCAGCCGGTCGTGAGGTGTCGAAATGTTTTCAGCAACCTTGTGAATAGCGCGTTACGTCTATAAAATGTATCGCGATTTCTCGAATATCACACTGAATGAAACATGATACGGCCTGATACAGCACATTCAGTCACCTAGGAACATAATAAAAAAAGCTTCAACTGCCTTCCAGGTGAGTCTTCCGTCAAAACCAAATTGGAGTGCAGATGGGTGTTTCGTTGAAACCGTAATTACCCTACGCCTTTCAAATCACACATTTTGTGTAGACCTGTTTGACGGATGTCAACAAACCTTACTTCACTTTAGCCCGGTTTAGAGAGACGAGCTGGTCTTCACGGAGCTCAAACCTTTCTTATTGTGGACTATGGCAAATTTTTTAACACACCGCAGTGTAGACAAAAGAGTCAGACGTAACAAGCAGGTCCATAGCACCTACAGAGTGTAGGACGTTGTCATAACCAGAAAGTGCTTCAGGTTGGCGGTTTTCGTCACGCACAAAATATGTTGTCCTGTAATGTCAGTCTAACACCTGCAGTCCTCTTCCCTCAGTAGTTGCTGGTCGGTAGCCGCCAGGACGAGATAGTCACCCGTGAACGCAGCACACTGTCATTGCACATATTATGCAATACCACGCCTGAATAACATCCGAGGGTTTCTTTGTACATTGCATCCATCCGACATGCCATAGTTGATCCATAGTCATCTACCCAGTTCCCCTATCCGCGTGACGGTGACAGAACGCGTCTAGAATGTTCTCCTGTTACAGGGGTGGTAGTTATAACGGTAGAATCCCCTACAGGCTCATTCAGGATTCTGTGTTAAAGTTTTCACAGAAACCACCGAAATTCTGTCCTCCTCTCATTATTCGTCATCCGAAGGTAGAATTACAGCCCTGTTGCCCAACGAATGCAAGTTAGTAGTATCTTTAACTGGAAAGACACCGTTGCAGCACATATAGGATACGGAGACTTTTGGTGCTTTGACAGATAATCCATTAAACTGATAAAACTGGGGAGGGGCGTCTGAATGCTCCAACGACGCGCGAGCAACCATCGTAGTGAGCGTAGACATGTAGCAATAAGCACAAACAGACAACTTAATGTTAGTGGGAACGGTCTTACTCTTCAAGACAGTTATGGAAAACTTTTCACTGATTGTGCCAGACATAGTCCATTCAGTCGGCTGATACATAGTAGTACGTAAGGTCATTGTGACCACAGTTAATTGCGTCGGTTTGCTTCCATCAACCTTTAATCGTCAGTTGGCCTTTAGAATCATGCGACCCAGGAACACGGTTGTTTGATTGCTGTGAATGATGGCCCCAATTTCCTAACCAGCATAACCAGCAGTGACAGTTCAAAACGGATGATGTACAAGAGGCTCCACTGCGGTGGTTGTAGCTAAAACGAAACCTTGGCGATTCCGCGATCAGAGGAAGTGTAGTCACTAATGTCGAACGATTTCGCTCCATTAGTGGAATAAACTAGACGCACATTCTAACTGATTTCATCGAGACTAATGAACCTCTTGCATATCCTAAGCTACTGAAAACCGCTTTTGTTATTTCGCGATAGGACATGCCCCACCCCTTTTCGGCTTTGAATGTATATTAGGAGGCTGTGGATAGGGTATATTTTCAAATCGAATTCTCAGAAAGCTCACACTGAGAGAAGTAGACGTTAAGCCACATCAATAAAACGACCGAGCACACAGACATAGAGTTACGACAACCTCATTAAGCATCGGTTCATGCTGTTCGGAGTTTACACCCTTCCGTGAAAAGTGCGGTGCAAACCGCACACTGAAATTTTTGAAATCAAGTCTCCCAAATGTTTAAGCATCTTGATATCTGAAGCTAAGACGATGATTTAGGGCAATGTGGCAACATCCACAAAACATCACAGGCCAGGAACTGATGAACACTCTTGACGACGAAACAATCCGCATGTAACAGCAGCTTAAGAAAGTTTGTCTGTAACCTAGTTTTGCGTCGCTAATGCTTGATGGACATTCACCCTGGCCAGTCAAACTTTCGGACACAGCTAATTTCCTCATCCTTACTGCACCAGAACGGCGGACTCGCCCTGACGCCTATCAACTTTGAGATGGCATTGACTCCATCGATGAATATGCAGAAAAATTTCTGCATTGGCGTGAAACGTTAGTCATCTAGTTCCACTCAAGATCTAGAGATATAATCCACCCAAGGCATTTAACACACATGCGTCCCCATTCATACGCCAAACTGTACTAACCATAAATTACCACTGAGGCTAAAAAATTTAGGAATGCATAGGATTTTACTTGAAGTGCAAAAGGTAAAATGGACCAAGTGACTTGTTCCGCTGGAAAATATTGATTCTTAACCGTAAGAAAACCACAGTATTTACGGGTTCCCTCACATCAGTTTCTTGAGTTTGCCAAAAGCCACCCTGGCCTGGGCAACAACTGGATCTTAGGCACAGTCGCCGGTCAGGTCAGTAGGCTGTGTGCTTCCGAGGATGAAAAAGTACACAGACTAGTCCGCAAACTCCGTTCCCGTCTCGAAGAGTTCTGGGGACTCCGTATGGCACAGGTTGGTTCGAGTTGATGTGCGGGTAAAACCGTGCAGCAGCCTTCACAGACTTCTCGGCTAGGCACTGGCGTTCATCTTGCCTATGTGTGAACAGTACACAGTCATCCACAGCCTCGTCGTAAATGAAAGCAGCATCCACGATGACCCTTAGATGGGCACTGAAGAGAGCGGTGAAATGGAAGCATCTCTGTTTTACACCAGTGAGGATGTCAAATCATTTGAGGTCGGTCCATCCCTCTACACCGTCGCTTTCATTCTGTCATGTACACTTCAGATGACGTTGACGCACTTTGACAGACAGCCGTATTCGAAACTAACCCGCCTGGCAGAGCCGAACACCATCGTGAGAGGGTATGCAGCGAATGGTGGTGTTTGCGGGACTTTTGTTGAGCTGTCGTGCAGCAAATGTCACATCCATTTGGCACGATAAGCATGGAAGCCACACTGTCTTTCGGGGCTGTGCTCCGGTCACTTCAACCGCTGCATAGATGTGGCCATCTAGCGATGTGTTGCTGTCCGAGGCGGAATCTTGTATTGGTGATAGCACAAAATGTGAAAAATCAGTCACCGTTGACCCTTACAATCCTGAGACTGATAACGCCCGGTCACAGAGTATTACCACACCTGACAGGTGCACTGAAATTTCTCAAGAGATGAATTAATATGGGCCGTTATACTGCTCTCTAGATGCTTCGTCTGCGAGAGGGGATGTGACTATCTGGCCGCAAGATCTTTTGTTTTGTGCTGGTCAACCCGGCTTCGGGCCCGGACACGTTCCTGGATGAAGTCAAACCTTACGACTGCCTTTTATAAGCCCCCTCCCTCACGAGCGGAAAGAAAGCGGGCGCTCCTACTGAATAGTTGATATGATTGTTTCAACTGATGGTTACGCTTAGACTCTTGTTGATCTCAATGCGCCGGCCGAATAACCATTGACTCAGGATCTACCTGAACAGCCCAGTACGCAAGGCACCCCACCCAGCGCATATAGAGATACACTGGTCCTAGTGGGGTGATGGCAGAGGCCCATCTGCAACCAGTTTCTTAGACAAATAGATTGACAACCTGATGGTAGATGTCATCGGCTTTTCTGATGGGACACAAAAGCTAGGCCTATGCAAAAGTGTTTTAGAACAGCCTGTTCTGTTTCCATTGGAGGCATGGTAGGTCATCAGTAGCCCGTACCAGAAGCAGCTAGATGACAAGGTTCAGTGGCTTGCTCTGGAACGGGTGGATGTGCTTTTACATGCATCACTTATATATTCTGGCCTGGAGATATACGCGTTTCATGCTTGGATACGATCTAGCCAGTCTACATCGCCAACCTGCATGCAGAACAGGGTGTCTGGTATGATTAGCTAACTGAGGCTACTGGGACGGTTAGCCGGCAATCCAAACGAGGAGCATCATTGGTGAACCACATGAGACTCCCATAGGCTTGGACCACCTACACATGGAATACGCCTAATAAGAAATTCAGTAAAAAGAACTTATTATAGGACATTACAAATTTGAGCTTGCAATGAACACAAAGGCACAACCCGGCAACCCAAGCCAGGGGCTTTCGATAACAAACCAGGCTCCTATGCGCTTGAAGAGTGGCGCTCACCCGAACAACAGCAAGAGACATAATTCAGTCATAAAGTTCTTATGGTGGTCATCCCCAGACAAATAGGTATCGTTATCAAGTCGGCTCGGCGAACGCATCAGAGAAGACAAGACCACTCCCAACGTTTGACCGTTCAGCTGGAACTGTGATTCACATGACAGCTATTGACTGGTACATTACGGTTTTCCTGACCAAGCAAATAGTATATGAATTTTACGGGTTGTGTTGTTGAAACAGGATGAATTTTCGTCATCCTTATTTTAGTCAGATAAAAGTACTTCTTCGTCGATGGTTCGAAGACATGTGTCCGAGTCTAAATGTTGCATCCAAACCTGTCTCATCAGAACCTTACCCGTTGTGTGAGCGTTCTTATATGAAGTACTTTATGTATGGCTGGCTTTTGTTGAGCTGCATCCTCCGATGTGTAGTGCTTTTCTTGATCTGAGGTGAGATTGGATCGAAGCGGAAATTGACGGAAAGTATTGTGCCAGCACTTATCCGTCTCCGTATGCTCGTCTGGTAAAATCGACGCCACACTCACACAGAGATAACGTTGTATTCCGTGTCGGTTTAACTCTAGTCCAGAATTCCCCTTCCTGAACACTTTGGTGTGACAGATGAAACCCCAACAGTTTCAGTCATCTGAAAGTTTACACCACCCAAACATTCTGAGATCTATCGTGAACCTTACTTTGTTGTCCTTCGCTCGCAAATCATCTTGCTTGACAGGTACGCTAACCATTCTGTCTTTTTTTCAGTTGGACGAAACAGACCAACTCTTATCTTTCGGGCCGTCATTTTCCTACCACGACTGTAAAACATGGGATCAGCCAGCTGGTATCCAATCAGCTCAGAATCCTTGGACGTCAGCAGCAGATCCGGACGCAGGACCTGGTGTGTGAACAGCCGACAACACAGTTTAGCACAACACTCCGAGAATCCTCTTCCCTCCCTGTCAAACCCACGCCACCTCTACTTTTTATTTCCCCATCTTTTACCCAACCACACTTCAGATGAGAGATGAATTTGCTGCCTTAGTTATTTTTCCAAGCTTTCGGACGGAATCCGGCCGGGTCTAGCTGTTAGACCATCGCTGATTCCGTCGTCCAGTCAGTCATCCCAGATGTGTGTAGTAGCGGATCGTGCACGCACACATGCACGGGCCTTGTTCGTTCGTTTGTTCGAGAGTCAGAAATAAAGTCTCAACCAAACGTGGGCGTATCTTCAGTTCGAACTGCGGGTTGGGTAGTCCTTGTTTGGCTAGACTCGAAGCTGTCCTCTCGGTTTGGCAATGTGGCTTATCAAATAAGGTCTTAATTTCAACATTTGTCCAATCACCAGAAGACGCGGAATCTGTAGACGTTGGACGAAATAACCTTCCCGTAGCTCAGGAATCTTCAAACTAGGTTTCGCAAGTTTAGTTCGCGTAACCCTTAGTCGTTTGGCTTCAGAACTGAAATCCTCGTTTTTTTTTAATTTGGACCAACTTACACACAGAGAGACGCATCTTACAAAGTTGTTTAAGAGTAGTGCATCACAATGGGCAGTGACGGGCGAGTAGCATTACACAACACACGCACATTCTCTCCATACTGCTTGGTTATTTTGAACGGACCTAACATAAACCCACCTGATCCGGTGATTCATATCGATCAGGCCTACCGCAATCGTCGTAGCCTCGTGTTGGCTTTGTCGTATTAATGGAGGATGCTAACTACTCAAAGGAAACTGATGCATCTACTGATACGTCGAGTACCTCAGGGCCTGCCCGATGATGCATCGACCATATCTTCACCTTGAGACAAATTTCTCAGCAGCACCACTCATTTAAATCTCGCATTGGTCGTTTTTCTCTTTCTAAAGGCTGCTTTTGACTCTGTCAGTCGTCAGAAACTTTGGCATTGTCTGGCGACCAAAGGAATTCCTTACATGAGGACACTGTATGCGAACTCCTGTGGGCGCGTAGAATGTATGGCAAGCTTTTGCCACGTCCAGTGGCGTAATACAATGGTGCCCTCTCTCACCTGTGTCCTTCAACTTTGTTACTGATTTGCTGCTTGAAAGTTGTCTGCGCGCCTCCGAAACCTCAGGGGTCGAAATGCTCCCGGGACATCCCCTCACAGGCACTGAGTATGCAGACGATATTGCTCTCCTACCCTTCCGAAATGCAAATGATCTTAAATAACCTAAATAACTCTGCCGCAAGGTTTGGCATGCACTTCAACACTGGGTTGGATCAAATCCAAGCTTCATGCTTGCAGACGAGCCAATCGACGTGGTAGATAAATTTGCTTATCTGAACAGTTATGTAGGTTCCGGTGGACTGGATAGAGATGAGATTACTTCTCAAATCAGGAAAGCCAGGGCAGCTTTTATCAACTTCGGACATCTATGGCGCAGACGTGACGTCAGTTTGTCTGTCAACGGCAGAGTTTACACTGCGATAGTGCGATCCATACTGTTTTATTGATCAGAGACGTGACGTCTACGTGCAGAGGGCATACGAAAGATTCAGTGTTTGAACGTGTCTCAGAAGCATTCGTAGCATCGAATTAGAAATGTCGAGGTACACCAGATGGTCTTATGAAGAAGGAACTCTCCCGCGATAGATGAATTACTCACGCTTCATAGGTTGCGCTGTTTAGGATGTGTAAGTCGCATGTCAAAAGCCTGTCTGCCTCGCAGGACTCTTTTCGTCCAGCCGTGTGCTGAATGGAAACGACCAAGAGATGGACAGTGTATTACGTGACAACGAAGTATGCAAACACTCACCAGTAAATTGAGTCGAGTCTGCCACCTCCCTGGATGGGGAATTAACCCACCAGTGGTTAATGAGATTGTCAGAGATAGCCCAATCGCGCAGTCAGTGACACTCGTGCATCACAGCTATCACCTTCAATGCGTAGCCACCCAATTCCCGAACTAACTGAACATCCCATCGCTTCCAAGGCTTGGCTGCTGTATGTCCCACACTCTCCCACTTTCCTGGGAGGGAAACTGTAGCAGCTGAAACCACTGCGCCTATGGTACACGGCTTATAGCTGATAGAGTGACTGACAGGTCGCCAGTGGTTGCACGGGTGCCCAAGCCTAGACAGGAGGACGATTATGGTCCTCAACCAAAGCCTTCGCTCGATAGTCTGACCAAAGGCGGATGTTAAGACCGCTCGCGCAGCCCACACCTTAAGGGACAAATGGCCACAGTTCCAGCTTTTAACCTGGAAGGTCAGAAAACTGTGTTCCTCAGACCTCCATCCATTGACCAACCCGTTAGGGAAGACCCTGTGGATATTGACTGGGCGTCCTCTAGCTCTTGCTTCTGAGCTGCCAAACAGCTGAGGCACGCAGACCGTCGTACTAAGTCAAGGATAAAAAGCTACCGCAAGTAAAACATGAGAACCAAATAGCTAACGTGAGCACAATTTGTTTTTTAATCCGTTGCGGAGCCAGTCGAATCACACTTCATCTGTAAATAACACAAGAGGTTCCTCTGGCACACTGTACCAGCTAACTTGGACAGCAGACATTGTTCAATGGATATTTATTTCATATCCAAGCTTTGCACTGTGGTAACGACTCCATAGTAACAGCGGGTGACGATTAATGCACGGTCGATTGCATTTCGTGCGTAGTCTTCCACCGAGCTCGGAAATCCCTTATAAGCTGAGCACCATAAACGTTTAAAGGACCGTCCAAGCGCACAGTGCTTGTTTTGACGCGTCGAGGCCGTAGTAAACATTTTTTCAGATACATATGAAAATAAAATCGTTCAGCTATGACAGACTTTTGAGGTACGAGCAACCATGCAATCCGATGGAAGCAGGATTGATGAGATATTGACAGATTGCCCAAGCCTAGAAAGAAGCCGGGGTTGGGTTCAAACTACGGTCATCTTTACGCCTTAACCTCTGCATTTTGCTGATATGCGTTTGCAGTAGTGATGAAACTGAGGCTTCGTGGAATATGCGGTCAGGAAAGGGCGTGTATCTTCAATCGATTGGCACACTTCGCCTGATCTCAAATTGAGAAATGAAAACCCGCCCACCTAACCACCCGTTTGTGAGCATACCAAGATCACACGTATAGCTTGGGTCATGTGCTGTGGTACGCAGAGTAGTCGCTACGGACTAAACCATAAATGAAGAGAACACAGGTTGAGTAGCGGTTACATTCAAGAGCGGATGAGCGAGGATCTTCGCCCTCTAATTCGAGAAGCCGGAATTGCACATAAATTGCGCCTGATGTGGAACGCCACCGCGACCCCTCTTGGAGAAACACTAGCTTCCGAGCTGCCTTACAGTAGGGTTGAGAACAAAAACCCTCCACTGGAATATTCGATCCACTCTAGAACTCAGCCACGATAGCCACGTGTTTGAAGCAATATCGGACTGCTTTTCAATAACAAAGAAAAGAAGATCGAATGGAATCCGACTCAGAGACCCTCTGTCTTGACTTCAGTGGTGAGACAGAAACTAAGGGGGTAGCTTTGTGACGTCCTCCTGCATCGACAGTGTATTCTGGACTTCGTTTAACAGGCCGACCGCCAGGCTGTAGTCTGGATGTCATAGCACCATTTCCATCCGTCATTCTCGACCCGAATCTACCTCATCCTGGAATGTTGGGTGTTATCCATAATTAAGAGGTGCAAACTTCGGCCAGAACTTAGAGGAAAGCAGCGTGCAGGCTGCATCAAATTCCAAATCTCTTTAAGCAAGAATACGGGAATCACCGCGGAGACCCTATCTATCCGTATCTAACCTTGTCTACCCGACTCAAATCTTCAAACTGCTTGGCAGTGTTTCGTTGCTCTGATCGATAGGACGGAGGATACTCTGTTATTTAGGCATGACATTTGCAGCACCGAATCACCAGACCAACTGGACAGAGGTCCCGATAGGACACTAAGCTGTTAGCATGCTTTGTCCGGTGACCAGGAGTAGCATCCTTCCGAAAATTCTACATGCATCCCTATTGGGACTGAAGAGCAATTGTTCAGAGGAGCGGCTTAAGTGTTACCATTAGGCCAATCCACTACGTCACTAGATGTTTCCGTTTTACTGTAGCACGATGCTCTCACGGCGTTCATCATTCGAATTCCACTGTCAGGTGACCGACTAGTGAATGAAATCACTTGGAAAGAGCGTACCAAGAGGTTGATAGCACTCAGGGTGGGCTGAACAAAAATTCAAGGACTATCCGCAAGTTTCAGTCAACCACCAGAGTCCCGGATGCAAAGAACAACACAATTTTGACACGAGAACCAACGAGATCACACTACCCTAGACACAAAAAAACATGTATTCGTGATTGTACAGAACTGGAGGAGAAGAAAGCTGTGGCTCGTGGCAGTGGTATGAGAGGGGATAGTCGCAGTAATATTGTTCTGATATCACACGGACGATACCAGTGAGATTTTACTTCAAGCTGATCCTCACTGCGGTCGACCCGCGTTGTATGAGCTGTGGACCTGATTCTTTGGATTCTCAGGGGCGGTCTGAAACTTCTTGAAGATCAGTTGTTTCAGCTGGGAAATTCTCAGACCAGGATTCTCCTCACGAAGTATCGGCAGCATCTTCTCTTCGTAAGCAGAGTAGGCAGCTTTTAGTCTGCGCTCAGGGTGACGGTCCAGGTCCATCGTGGAGTCGTCATCCACACTGGAGGTAAGAATGAAAAACAGACATGCAAGTGAGACAGCAAAGGTCACAGCGGGACAACAAATAACGATGGAAAACTAAATGAAGAGGCCAGAAATGCGCTCATTTGCATACTACTCTGATTTTGACGAGAGACTCACCTGAAATCCAGCTAAATCTCTCATTCATGATTGTCTTCTTCAACGGAATGTGCCGCACCAGGCCGCCTCATGTTTGAGTTGGTACGCTATTTGAGTACCGCAACACACTGTATAGACGTAACACGCTACTCACAAGGTTGCTGAAAACTCTTCGACAACTAACAACCCGTGTCGTCCTTCTTCTTCGGGCTCATCAGGTAGGCGCAGTCCCTGTGTTCTGCTTGAACCCACATTTGACACAGTTAGCTAGACACAGCAACTTGAAACCTACATTGTCTGTAACAGTTGAAAACCCTCACTGAAACTCTCTACGTCATTTGCTGATCAAATAACATATAGCTTTCAAATAGGAGGTTGGGAGTAAATCTGAGGGAGTCCATGCAAGAATCCGAACACAGGTCATCAACATGGAGGTCGACGAGACTAACTACTAGGCTACTCTGGCCAAGCAGAAATTGCATTTGTCGCGATTACATTGGGCCCGGTGCAGCACATTCAGTTGAAAAGCGCAAATGAGCGATTCGGCTGGGTTGAAGGTAAGCCTCGCTTGAAAACCAAGTTGGTGTGCAAATGGGTGTATTTGTCGGATTTCGTGTGATTTGGGTTCAAACAGAACATGAGGTTGACGGAAAACTTCACTGCGCCCTAGTTGCTAGCAATTACTTTTAGCCCGATTTACTGTGCTATAGTCAGTTCACCAGGGACCCTTCGTCTACCAGGATTGAGATTGAAAAGGCTCAGCTGGAAGACAGTGGATGAGCATATGTGTACCGTGGCCATTTTAACCTAATCAACCGTATATTCTGCTCGATCGACTACGACTAATGGCCAAGCGAGTGTTCATGAACCGCCTTCACGCTGCTCATTATTCATTCAGATGTAGCACCCTTTCGGTGCCTAACTGCCATGCCACCAGAAGAAAGCACGAAGGCTGGGATACTGCCAGGTTGCCCAAGCCTAGACAGGGGAAAGTCGAGAGGCAGAGATCGGGTTCGAACCACGGACCTTCCGGTGAGTAAATTCGCGCTCTAACCACTGAGCCATCTCGCCCCCAATAGCCGTGATCGAATGTTTGCGGATCACCCGGAGCTTGGTAGGTCAATTTAGTTAACCAATTTTAAAACGTAAACTAGGGGGGTTCTAATGAGGAAAGTGTTAGTAGCTCCTGTTCCCAGCTCAGCGAACAAATCAATGACCATAAACCAGGGACATTGGTTTCGACTGCTCCACTTTCGTACACCGAGAAATGCGAGAACAAGGAAGAATAGCGAGGCACTGGAGACCATGACCTAATCGCTCCATCGATATTGAATTGTCCTAGTTGCCTGAAGGCAATAGCCTTGATTGAGGGTCGTCACGTGGATGACACGTCTGTCGCTGCACTACTATTGGTGTCTAATTTCGGGCTCCTCATTATTGGAGGTCACAGTTGCCAACCCGACGGAGTAGACATTTTGTCGTTTCCACTCAGCACAGGGTCGGATAAAAAATAGGTCGGCAAGACAGACAGTTCTCTGCCAGGCCCAATCTATGAGGAATGACGAGCTCGTCCACTGCTAAAGTCGGTTATTTCGAAAGCCATCCAGCGTGCTTCAGCACAGCGAATCCAACGATCTCAACCAACCCGGAAGGTGCATAGGAAACACTAACACCGAAATTCTCCTATACGCAGAGGCGAATCTCAGATCAACTAAGCACGACCGATCGCACGCTACTCTGTCTATGAGTATGGCTATTTGCCAAAAATAACGCGTGTGTACCCTTAGAAAGGTGTTCGTGCCTTCTAAGGTCGTGTGTCTCTTGACAACAACGTGCGCGTTCCATTCGAAATCAGCACCGGATGTGTAGTATTTCAGGCTGTCACCTCCATCGTTCAGCGTCTCCGTTATATACGTATACAAGCAAAATGATGATAACCCAATCCAGCGTATGCCCCATTCACGAGGATGAGGGATCACGGATGAATGACTTCTACGATTAACGTGAATAATGGCAAGCAAGGTGCAGTTGGTTCATCTGATACACCATTATCTAACCACAAGGCGAAGAATGATAACCCTGCATCTGACGCTGGAATTTGAAACTGTCGTATACAGAGGGCTAGTACAAGAGCACCTACCTATGAACTATTTTAAATGAGATACCCACCCCACACACCAAAATGAGTCCTTCGGCAGCAGCTTCTCAACCACGTTTTCCTGTGAGACCGCACCCCGGAAGGTCAGTCTCTAAATAAGCAGAAAGCTCCCGAAGGGGGGCGTTACAGTCCCAAGTGAAGATAACAGCAGCGACACAGGGGCCATAGATTAGCTTCCCGGTGAGATGACAATAATACTGCGTTTCCTAACTATGGTTTTCACTGTCGCGCGTCAATTTACGGCCTGACGATTCCTGTCGGTGGATATGTTTGAGAGGGACTTGCCACGCCGGGCACGTTGGACGAAGTCCATACACGCGCTTTGAATGGACCATCAAAAATTCTATCCATTGGAACTACTACTAGTAAGTAGATAAACTCTGTCGCGGTTTTGAACTAATGCCTACGGTAGATCACACACTACGGGGAAAGTGACGTTCAGTCCTCTCCTGGGGATGACCTCTATCCGGGAGCACCTTACATTAAATCGTAGCTGAAGTGGAACGTGATCGTTGCTTGTCTTGCTCTATGATTATGTGAATGTGTGACTTAAGCCTGGAATATCAGATAGCACATGCTAGTGTCGTAGACAGGTTAAATGACTGTCTAGTGATCTCCAGCATTTGTTGCGGTACTAAAGTGGCACTGGTGTCACCATTATTATGGATTTGCGCGTACTTGACCTTGAACCACGTCTGTGGATCCTGCGTACATGGGGGTCGCGGTAAGCCGCATTTGCATCCAATCAAACGCTGTACATCCGGTATCGATCCGAGATTATAAGGTCGGGGGATGAACATGGGGCAGTTCTAAAGCCACCAGCATGTTCGACTGTCAGCCCGTAAGTTCCAGGTACAGACAAACGAACAGCTGAGACCCACAATGTATGCTAAAAGTGGTTTGGTAGCCCGCACCTAGAAACGGCTGCCTAATGCTAACCGTTATTCAGCTTGGTTTGTACAACGAGTTACTTTTTGCACTCGAAATATTAAGATTACTAAATCAGGGATTTGCAGACACAGATGGAGGCGTTCCGGAAGTTGAACTCATTTGTGTCGGCTTCGAATAGACTTGAGCCTGCACTACTAATAAGACGAATCCAGAATACACCCGCAAGGTGTTCTGTAGTTAACCATGGTGTAAAATGGTTCAATCCACACGATGAGGATCACCAAAAGTTCCTTCTAGCGCGATAACGGACTCAGCACATCGATACGTGAAGTGTGTTAATGAATTTTTATCGTTTTCCAATCCGCCCGGTAAATATCAGGGGAAGTCAATTCTAGCACTGTCCGTGGTCAGCTGTCTGATAGTCCGTGAAAGTTGGGGCAGATCCGGTCTAACCTAGTTTATCCGCCCACGTTTCGTCGACAGACAACGATGGTATATAGGCAGACCTCAAAACGCAGTATTTTGTCCCGTTTGTGGTTGTCTGTTCGTGGCGAACCGGATTTCCTTCCTCAGTCCATAGATCCAGTCTACTCAACTTGTACAGAATCATTTGTACTCTCACAGTAGTACAACAACAGGGAACGGTTAGAGGAGGGCACAGGTCATTCCGTTGTTGGAAGAAAGTTATCCAAAGTTACTGGAACTTCGGCAATCAACGGGGGTGCAACCAATCTAGGTGTTTCAAACAAAACAAACAAACAATCTAGTCGACTTTGTTTGCACTGAGTTGAGTCTTGACATTCCCAAACAAGTTCATCTTCAGTATCAGTGTCAGGCTGGCACATGTGGTCATGTGAATTTATCAATCCATTATTACTCAGGTATGATGCCACTGATCGATCACTTGAGTAATTATCAAGAGAAAACTTCAATGTTACTACAAATCGTAGACTTCTGAAACTCGGCTTCACCTGAACCAGACGCACGAAACTGGAAGCTAAGGGGTAAACAACAGTCTAAATGTAAGCAACATAGCAGACACAGAGGAAGCGTGATCACACGACGCCTTGAAGCAAGCTAGCCTCGTATGTAAAACGCAAATGCTCATCTTGATCAGACGAAGTGAGTCAACCGAGCGTTGAGTTTCTGCAACACACTAGGGGTAGAATATAACCCAAGTGAGTGATGCGTCAAATCGTTGTGAATCACTGGTTATCATCCTGTTAGTTATTACAAACAACTCCAAAGCATATAGATGATGTATTTAACGTCAGGTAAGTCTTCGTCAAACAAACATATCACGTTTGACGTTTAGTACTGGAGCCTCAGTCACGCTAAGCATTGCTTCGGAATTCACGATACCTGCCAGTCTAAACATCAAGATAATCCGTTGTTTCTCACACCGATATCCTCTCGATACAAAGATAGTCTTAAGGCCTACATGTGAATGTGTTTTTGTAGTCGAGCGATATAATGACAACGTATAAAGTTGACAACAACAAAACCACTAAGTAATTGCGAGCCATGCGAGAGTAAAGTCCCTTTTTCTCGGTCGTGTGAGATGAACTACGGTTGTCTATCTGTATGCGAGGATAGAAAACAACAGCTGCTTACACTGAATCTTTGTGAATTCTCCCGAATCCCTGTGTCTTTAGCTGCTATGGTGATAGACCAAGCACACAAGCAACGAAGACTCACAGGAGTTTCCCGACCATCAATCCAAAACCATACAGCTAGCCACCTAGTCACTGAGGGTGACTCTATCCACCGCTAAATGTTTAGGCCTAACGTGTATGTCAACGTTCGCGTTATCCCTGGATGAGCAATCAGCTAAAATTGATTTATAGGGTCTTGCTCAAGTTGAAGAAGCAATGATCGACAACTTTTAATGTTTTGGATGCCTTCTCGTCCTGCGGACGAGTAAATTGGCAATACTGATCAATATCCAAGACTCTGATGCTTACACTCGTAG
Organism: Clonorchis sinensis; assembly: GCA_003604175.2. Taxonomy (NCBI): domain Eukaryota; kingdom Metazoa; phylum Platyhelminthes; class Trematoda; order Opisthorchiida; family Opisthorchiidae; genus Clonorchis; species Clonorchis sinensis. The sequence continues at coordinate 156,519,778 of CM030370.1, forward strand.
CCTCTAGTTCCAACATGTAGACAGTATATATTTCAGCAAATCGAGGCGGCTCAAAGCTGTAACCTCAAGAAGAAATGGTTTTGCTAGACGGTATTGGAGTTATCAGCTTGCGCTTGAGAACCCCCTGAACGTGAGGCTTACAAGATGCTACGTTGTCTATGGCTTCGTCTAACACAACGAAAAAAATTACTTCAAAGTATACCAAAGCGATGCATGAAGGCTTCGAGACGAAAAGCTTACATCACATCTTTGAAACATCTCTGAACAAAATGGAAAAATGAGGTGACACCTACGTTTTTACATTCCTCTGCGCAAGTCGTTTTGTCCAAATATTATCTGTTTTGTAACCTACCTGTCGTCTACTGACGAAAACTTACAAAATTCGATATAACAAAAAAGTACACGATTCTGGAATGTTGCGGGGACCATGTACCTAAAAATTAGGTTTGCCCCAGCCAGTACTTTCCACTGAAAATTAATGACTCACAGCACACAAACTCCTTCGTATGTTGCCAAGACGTACCGGTGGATGCGACAGCATCATCCAGAAACACTGGACCGAATTAAATTACATGAAGTAGGTTCACGGTTAGACTCAAGCTCGACTAATCGCGAGTAGTTTAGTGAGTTACTCATGCCTAACTTTGTCGCAATGTTCGTGAGGAATCCACTGAATTTGGAAATAATGGGCAGCCGCAGAGTCTTTAAAAACGCAATCCAGTGCGCGTTTCTCCCAGGTATGACAAGACCGGTCAGGTGATAGTGGTAAAAAATCTCCATTGTTGATCGCAACCACATGTGCTCATTGCGCATACGGCGATACGGATCAAAATGATTTCGTGCGGAGCCTTAAAAGTTGCTAAGAGACGCTAGTCAGGCCCTTTCAAAAATACGTTGGACGAACCGAGACAAGAAAACAAGGAAGTATCTACTTGCCGTTGCGGCCGATTATATCACGTGACGGATCACCTGATATGTCCGATCAGGGAAAAACGTTCTGAAGATCGATTTTTAAGACCGAAAACATCCTGCCCTAATGATCGCAGCCGTTCTCGGATGGATGACTTCCAGTTCAAATCACTTTTTTGCACACATATATTCAGGTGCGTCCACCGAAATTTTCGACGCAACCAGTGCACCCTCACCGTTCGTTCTTTGTTTAGCTCATTCAAAGTTGACCAAACTCATGAAAATGGACGATTCACACAGAGATTTCCAGACCTGACTGGAGGCATACGAAACTACTACGGATTCATTGTGAGGGAGAGCATACAAACAGCACTACAGATTATCCGATCAGGCTGTTTGTCACTTGAAAACCACTGATTCAAGATACGTTAAAATAGCTCTACCTCTGGATGTTTCACACGTTCTTCAACTATAGAACGTCCTCTGAAGTGAAGAGTGTTGAAACTTCACTTGATTCATTTTGTAGTCTCTATAGTTTACTCTTGTGCAGAATGATATTCGACCAATAGAACGAGCGCAACCAAGCGAAAGAAACTGTCAGACGATGCGTGGGAGCAGAATGAGATTGGTTGCAGTCGGAGTAACCAAATAAAGCAGGGACTTAGCTACCAAAAACAAAAATACCAGGAGCATAAGATTAATTACTTGAGCAACGGACCGTGCTTGAGACTTTTTTTAAGACATGGCTTACCAACAGATATTACCAATCAGTAAACAATGCTCAATATATCTAACGGATGGATCACCAGCATGGTGTGACAGCAACACCACTGTTTCGGTGGTGTACAATCGTGCCACTTCATTGTAAACAGTAAGATAGGAAAGGAAAAGGGGCTAGTGGTGGTCTACTGCATGTATTCGAGATGTCTTAAGCCCCAAAACTCAGCCAGATAGTCTGGGTGAAAACCATCAACACGAACACCGATGACTCAAGTTCACTGCAGCCAAGCACAATATTCATTTGAACCCCAACCTCGAAGGAGAATCACAGTGCACAGACTCTTCCTGAAACCCACCACACTTCCTTCTGCCACGTCACTTGTCGCTGGACGCTTGTTTTACTGGACTCTGAATTCGACCCGGAAAAAAGACTCCTCTCGGTAAACGATGCTTGACATATGGCTAGGTTTGAACTCGCATACAAAGAGGTGGCATGAAAAATTTGACCCACATGCGGATGACGCAAACTAATGTGTGCATTGTACAGCACTATCTTTACTTGCGGACTGATATCACAGAAAGCCATATTTTTGGCGGCTCACAATAATTATCCCTCGATTGTTCGTGGCTCGCCGTGGCCATCCGGTCATCCGATGCTGTATTCCACTTAAGTTATAAACTGCTTTAAGGGCGCTGTCTTTTAAAACTTGTACGGACATCCCGCGTCGTGTTACTAACACGGCAGATATAGATTCCTATAAAGCGCTCCATAATTTCAACTATCTTGAGGTCGAATATTAATAATAATATAATCGTTCAGCTGTAGCATCCTTTCGGTGCCTAACTGCCATGTCACCAGGAGGAGGCACAAGGGAGGGAATACTGCCAGATTTCCAGGAGAAGTCCAGCGGCAGAGGTCGCGTTCGAACCACGGACCTTCCGGTCAGGTCAAACACGTTTCAGTTCACAAGCTAAAAAGCTTACCCCTTTCGAATTTGTAGGCTATCGCTCAGAGTCAGTCGGAATCAAATCACATCACAGAAACTGTAACTGAAGGCTAGTTGGAGCTACGTCCCGTCTAAATGCAAGTTAATCACGGTGTTAGCCAGTCATTCAAGACTGTTTACTTACAGGATGTAATCAAAGGATGAAGCATCCAGATTGGCTTGCTTTTCTGGTGATAGGATAGTATGGTAGTTTCTTCCCTACCGTCAGGAGATGCTACACACGTAACTGCTGAAGTTGAATTTAAGCCTGGAAAGCCTGGAAAAAAAACATGACTAGAGTCTGTACTTAAACTGAATAAAGAAGCTGAAGTGTCCGTCAAAACTGGACAGGTAAAGTCAGGATCAGCCAGTCTATGAGTGTCTACCTTGTAAAAGGACGCTGTCTTTCAAGAGACCAGTATAAATCAGATGAGGCACAGGTGAACGAGCCGAAAAGTGAGACACTAAACCCGAGAAAATTATTCTGCCTAATTATTAATGATTTAGCCTCGGATGAAACAGAGGAGTTGTTCGTTACCTCAATTGTGTTTTAAAAGCGACGTGCTGAAACCAGGTTTCATATTTGCAGCAATATCAAATGGTGAATGATTCATGTACCACGGACAAAAATCTATCTGCGCCAGGTTCAGTGGCAAGTCAGTGAGACGTGCCCACTGAATGCTTGAAAATCCACAGTGACTCTCACGGCGACCAAACACTTCAAACTCACCCCAACCCAGTTTTCATCTACTTTTGATGGGAAAATAGGCTGTCTTATTTAAAACTAACTGCTCAGCTGTAACATCCTTTCGCTGCCTAGCTGCCATGCCACCCGAGGGAAGTACGAGGGCTGGGATACTGTCAGGTTGCCCAAGCCTAGACAGAGGAAGTCGAGAGGCAGAGGTCGGGTTCGAACCACGGACCTTCCGGTCAGTGAATTCGCGCTGTAACCACTTGAGCCGTCTCGCCCCCACTGTCTTATTTACTTATTACCAGGTACGAAACTCGACTCCATGAATTGCAGTCGTTTGTTTCGCTAACCTGCAGAGTAGGTGGATACTTGGTCCGCCTCATCGAATAAGTTGGTTGATCTTATAAGGTGCATCTCATGATTTTTGTGTGCTTATTTTTATACTTACCATATCTGCTCGTACCGAACCTTTGCATGTACATTTCAGCTCATGCACGCTTGTTCTTAGACAAGCAAAACGTTGCTTATCATCGAAAACCCAGACTCTGTTCTAACTCGTTTTCGGACACATTCTAAACGTCTCAATTTACTTGTCTATGAACAAGCGTGCATGAGCATGCATCAATATACACGGCAGAGAACCGCACTGTCCTGAGGTCAATTTGAGGAGTGCATGATGTTATCCCAGTGACCCGTCTTCGAAATTCCCCAACAAAATGCACTAATGCGCCAGCGCGTTAGCCAACTGGATCCAGTCAACCACAAATGAACAACATTTTGGGTCTTTCTGGAAAGTGGCCTCGCTCAGCGGGAAGTTTATGCTAAATCATGACTGACGGGTTGTTAAACCTTGCAGTCAAAACAATCGGAGCCCACTTTACTAAAGGACCCCTGACACCTCCAGGTGCACACAAGCGCTGAGGAATCTCGTACTTAGATGTAACATACCCGTGGCCCGACCAAGTCAAGTTTGGGGAGTCGTCGTCTTACAGTTCCTCTTCCGAGACACATGAAACAGGCACTATAAGAGAAATGAGTTTTAGCTAACCGACTGTCTCAAGCAGCTTCGAACAAGATCTGCATCACTAGTACAAGGTTCAGACCGAAATACAGGACAAACCCTAACATGCGTCAGCTGTCCAAAATCAAAAATCAAGTTACCCACTGTACAATGGCTCAAGGACATGCTCCAACCGACCAGAAAATAGCTACGGTATACTTCTGGAGCTGGTTTCCGCGGGATCTTTGTAAGTGGAGAAATCTGCACGAAATGTTTTTCCCTATGCTGCACTTAAATGTAAAGACGATACCAAAAACGGTTCAATTCAGCCATCATCCTTAACAGATGGGACGATTCAGCCTGATTGCTGAATGGCTGCGTTGAGTTAACCGGGACCGAAAAGTATGCTTACTTAAGGATCGCTATGGCATCTTCGACCGTCCTGGCCTCCGCACCGTCGACTTCAACACGATTCGGATTCGGCACGAGTTCTTGTTCTGACTGTTCCTGATTCTTCTTATTCAAAGCCGCCAGCTGCGCAGCTAGATTAGCTCGAGCCGCTGCTATCTGAGCTTGAGTCAACTTGTTCGCCTGTGTTGTTTTACCCGAGGCACCCTTGATATTTTTTGCATTGGCCATCTCTTCTTCATATATGCGCTTTAATTCCCTTTTTCGGTCTAGTTCTTCTTGACGTTTGTCATCCCTCTCATCCTACGTAAAAGCAAGAGTGTTTACCAAACCGGATAGTAGCAAACCTTTCGTTGTAGCTTCCTGATTGCATGTTTGTCATCCTCTTTCCAGTAGGCTTCCTCCGCTTCGCGTTCCTTTTTTAGCTGTTCTTCCTTCTTTTTGGCGGCACGACGTTCACGTGCTTCGACAGCTTTAGGACAAGTTCCCAACTTCTTTGGCATAGAAAAATATGATGAAGGGGGTCCTCGAAATGCGACAGGATGGAAGTTGGCTGAGGAGGATGAAAAGATGGAGATGAGACATGAACCCATTAAGGTAAGCAAAAAACATGGAGCAGGAACAAACTGGCAGGCGTATGCGGTTTTCAAGATATTAGAGAGCCCACGATCAAGGGCACCATGATGGCCACCAAGGGGTGAGACACAAAAACACGTAAACAGCTAACTTTTTACTATATGACAGAGTAGCGCATGGAGAGAACAGCGGAAAGTTGTGCAGGCTTGGATATATATACAGTGACCCGAATTGGGGGTTGTGAAAAACCTGATAACTCGAAGATGGAAATAAAAGTAGGTAGCCCCTAGAAATAATTGAAAGGGGTAATTCTGTCAAAGTGGGAGGCTGAAACAGCTGTTAGTTTCGGTACCCAGAAGCGCTTGCTTATGCAACCTGGTCTTTGGAGTGCAGCACAAGTCCTCCAGCGCTTTAGCGAAGAAGTTAACAGGAGGATTGACTGTATCTACTCCTACCTTGACAATTCGCCCGTTGTCGGTGCATCAAAGGAAGAAGATGAGGCGCACCTGGCCGTCGTACTCGAGTGACTAGACCACTACCAAGTGACTAAATCCCAAAAAATATAGTTTTGAGCAGAACACCATCGACATCCTCAGACAGCCTGACGACCAACACGGCCTCCGTCTTCCGAAGAATGAAGTTGAACCTTACGACCTTGTTCGCGAAGGCGGAATCGCAAGTTATTATCGGTAGTACATTCCTGGATGTGTTACTATTGTTTGTCGGCCTACGGGCCGATTCATAGGTCGAACGAGCACTGATTCACCTTTTCACCTAAAGCACAGAGCATCTTTCAGGCTATCGAAAGATCGCTCTCCTAGGTCAACATGATCCATTACTTCGATGCCAGCACCCCGCTGAATATTGCCGTATATACCTCTGATGGAGCCAGCGTTCTCTTTGACAACCGTCCGCGAAGTGCTGAAAACCTCTCGTTTTCTCTTCCAGACATTTTTTGCTACCGAAGACGCGGTACAACACGTACTGGTGTGAACTTCTGGCTAGGAGGTCCACCGTACTATATTTTAGATATGCTCTGAGGAGGCCGACCCCTAGCCTCTGGTCTTCACATTCCGAAACTGTTTGGGAAGTTACCCTCTTCAGAAACTCGATATCTCAGTTCTACGACAATAACCTTCACGAATCCGACACATTCCCGGCAAAGACAACATGGTGGCAGATGCTGTTTCAGGGGTTTCACACTTTCGAACAACACCGACCATGACCACAGTCCCGAGTGGGGAACTAGATTCCCTTGTTGGCTATTGGAAACCCTCACCCCGCATGGTAGCCTAACCATTGCCAGATTCAAAGAACTCCACCGCCTGACACCTCCACCCCATTGTGCTTACCGCATTTGTATGACGGGTGTTTAATGCTCATGGTATCTCCGCGCCAGCCAAGCTGATGGCAGCTCGGTACGCCTGGCTCGAAACGCTTAAGGGTATATGTTAGTCAGCTCGATCTTGCTTGGTTTACCAACTGGCCAAGATCGGATCACACTACCTCTCGTTGGTCGGCCACATCAAGCAAGCTCCGGCTCCACACGTTTATAAGGATTTAGTCAACCCTTTATCCTCCTCTCACATCACTTATCTAATCACCCTCATTGATGACCATAACCGACGGCCTTCAGCCATTCTATGCAACACGTTGGCGCTCAGATTACTATCAGAGCGTCTGCGGGACGTTGGACGGCTGTATGCGACTACTCGGCCAACACCAGGGGCCCACAGTTCGAAAGTAGTCATTCTCCTAAAATCATCATCATCACCAGCTGTAAGAAACCGTGTACTTGTCGTACAGTACTACCTCAATCGGTTCACCCGCAAGCACTAGGCTAGGGTTCGGACCCACCCAGTCTTGCACTAGCACTTTACACTTTGCAGGTGTGAAGCGCATGCCGAACCGTGAGGCGGAATTAGTTAGATTATTTAATATTCTTTGCATTACCACGGCGTCAGATCCAAGAAGAGCTATGTCGTCTGCATACTCGATATCTGTGAGCGGACGCCCTGGGAGCACTTCGACTCCACAGGCATTAGAGGCTGATAGTGAGTCTTCCATGATCGCATCAATGACGAAGTTGAACAGGAAAGGTGAAAGAGGACAGCCCTGTCTGACACCACTTGATGTGGTGAACTCAGGCGAGAGCTTCCCGTAGACCTTCACACGGCCGCGGGAGTTGGCGTACAGCGTCTTAAGGAGGGTCAAGAATTTATGGGGGACACCTTTGCTCCACAGACACTGCCATAGTGCCTGGCGGTCTACAGAGTCAAAGGCAGCTTTCAGATCGAGGAACACAACCATTGTTGGTTGCTGGAAGCAGTGTCGCTGCTCAAGAATCTGTCGGAGGGTGAAGATATGATCGATGCATCCTCTTGCAGGACGGAACCCAGCTTGGTTTTCACGGATCTGTCTCTCCCTGTGTTCAGTCAACCTTCGAAGGATAAGACCAGAGAGCACCTTCGATGCCACAGCTAACAGGCTGATGCCACGGTGGTTTTCGCACAGGGTCCGCGTACCCTTTTTGAAGATTGGGATAACTGTCGACATGCCCCATTCTGCAGGCACCTTCTCTTCGTTCCATATAGCACCAACAAGCTTTGTCAGATGGGTCACCAGGGATTCTCCGCCTTCTTTGAAGAGGGCTGGATAGAGACCGTCCGGTCCTGGTGCCTTCTCACGTTTTAGTACGGATATTTCGTACTTTATTTCTTCTTCCGAAGGGCGATCAAGGTTTACATTCCACTTGCCTGTATGCATTATCTCCACAGGCTGTGTTGCAGAAGGCCAGCTGAACTGTTCTTCGAAGTGTTCGGCCCATCTTTCCAGTCGACGTTTTTGGGAGTGAATTAATGAGCCGTCTTTTTCACTTATCGTTTCGCTGACCGTTGTTTTCCTGGGACCAGTCGATCGTATCAGTTGATATAGGGCACGGCTGTTTCCCGTAGCAAAAGCCTTCTCCATCTCTCGAGCTTTCGATTTCCACCAGAGCTCTCGGTCTTTCCTTAGGCTCTTCACTATTTGGCGTTTAAGGGATTTGCGTGCGCCGTCGTACGCGTTGCCTGCTGGTATGGATTTCCGGGCATCAATCATGGATAGCGACCTCGCCGATATCCAGTGGTTTTGTGGTCGAATCGGGGAGGTTGGACAGACAGCACTGAACGCCGCTAACATGGCTTCTTTCACATTTTGCCACGCTTCATCTACATTCGCACTGCCAGTGCATGTGAGTTGTTGGGCTAGCTCAGATCGGTACTGTTGAGCTATGGTCGATCTTCGAAGATAGTGGATTGGCATGCTTCTTTCTAGTTTGCGAGGGCCTGAAGGGAAGCGAACTGTCAGGCGTGCACGCACCATGGCGTGATCGGAATCAAGTGGAGTGCCCCAAAAGGAACGGCAGTCTTGAATTGTGGCTCTCCACCGGTAGCTGATGGCCACGTGGTCCAACTGGGTCCACGGTTGATTTGCAGTTGGTGGCCGCCAGGTTGCGATGCGAACGCTTATGTTGAAAGTTCGTACTTGCCAGAAACAGTTCATGGTCAGCACACAACTGAAGGAGTCGATCTCCGTTGTCTGTGCGGCGAGCATCGACTCCAAATCGACCGCCCAAATGTGATTCCAAGGAGCTCAGACGACCCACTTGAGCATTCAGATCGCCTGCAAGGATCACAATATCAGTGCTTTTTGCCTGACGAATGAGCCCGGATAGTTCTCGATAAAAGGTATCCTTCTCAACATCAGAACTGCAGTCCGTTGGGGCATAAGCCGACACTACAAACAGGCACCGCTTTTTATGCCGAGGCATTGAGCTTGATTGAACTGGATAACCGGACGGCGCAAAGCCGACTGTTCACTGGGATCCAATCCAGCAAAGCGCGTTCAGCTCTGGGGCTGAGTGCAACTCCCACGCCATATAGTCCACGAGTCATCGCTTCTGGGTCACCGGACACACGGAGGGAGAAATGTGAAAGAGCTGAGTTCATCCTTGGCGTTCTGAGATGCATAACCACGCTTGGGTCTTGTATGCGTGTTTCGGAGACACAGCATACATCAATTTTAAGGGAGTATAAAGTTTCAGCAAGCTCTGCCTGTTTGCCAATTTGACATAGAGTACGGACGTTAAAAGCTCCTATATAGAAAGGATCTCGTGGATTTAGAAGGGTGTTATTTTGTTTACTGTTAATAAGCAGCAGCAAGCGGCATAGAGCCTTTCGGTCAGATAACACAATTGACAGTCAATTGACCCAGTGACATTTGCTTGTGTGGTGGGAAGGGGTTGGGGAGGGACATCGGTGGACACAGAACTGCGCGGGCAAATGATACTTCCCGGTTGCCCAGGCCGAAGGGGTTTGGTTGAGGTACCCCACCTTGAGCCTTTGACTTAAAGTCTGACCCACGAGGCAGTGGACAGTAGGGTTTTCTTTGGGGACCCTGCCCGGAGCCGATGACTCAATAGTCTGACCTGCTCGGCTGCAGGGGTTGGCCTAACCCGAGGGCGCAGGGAATAAGGCATTACTGTCTCATTCCTGATGCGGCTGCGCAGCAGCAGCGCCTCTTGAGCAGCACCGGACTCTTTGGTTTCAAAGTATTTCGACCGTAGTGGATAATGCGCCGGCGGTCACGGTCATTTGGGCGATCGGAGTGTGCGGTTTTAGGGCCGACCTTTTCTAACCTGTCCTTCCTCGGGGAAGGCAGCATCGCTGCTTCCATAAATATGGACATGCTGGTCGCCTGGGGAAACACCTTACTGCCTTCACACTCCTGTCGCAGAGGACAGTACGACTTTACCCCCAGACCAGTAAGGAAAATATTGAGCCCTCGTGTTACAAAAGCCGTTGAAAACAGTGAAGACTATAATGTGCGAGCCATTGAATACAGTGAGTCTCACCTGAACGATCCAAGCCATCTAAATATCCCCGAAGACGTCGGAGGGAGGGCGGAACTAGGTGAAGTTCCTGGGTGGTGCAACTAATCTGGGTGAAGGGCTATGGTAATACAGACATGAGCAGTATTTAAGATGGACTAATACATTATAGGTGGCAATAACCAGTGTGAGGTCGTATGGTAAGAATTTGAGCATATTCGGAGTGGATGAGTAAAAAACTAGAAGCGAAGAAAAATGAATGGGTTGAGAAACTAACCTAACTAAAGAACCTAATATGCACTGCATCCGCACTACCCTGGCAGTGCGAAGACTCGAACTTGATACAGTCCGACCCGAAGGTGCCGTACCAAGTGGAGTCGACGGTCAGGAAGGTGATGTCTGATGCCCCTACACTAGTAGGGTCACTGTGTTGCGGAGGACGACGACAGTCTATCTAAGATTTATCGTCCAGATGGTCTGGGATGTTCGGAAAACTGTGCCCACGCTCCCAGAACTGCAAGCAGCTAGGAACAAAGCGCCGCGCCTTTGGGTTTCCCGGATGACAAGAGCTTTTCAGGGATCGTGTCGGATTACGTACGGACTCGATATATCGATTACGTGGGGGTCCGTGGTACAACATGGCCGCTAGAACAATCAAAATAGGCGACGATAATCAAAGTACGTACACTGACAGATGTTGCCAGCGTGTGATGGCCATATCTCGCACAGTATCACCGAAGGCGGGAAGATCTCATTCTTGCGTCAAGTAGTGAGATAACCTGCCTACTCTACGTAAATCTCCACTATGGCGACGGTCCTATCCTTAGTCCTCACATGGATCGTCTCAACTTGGTTGCTATCTTTATTCATTCTTCCTAATATGCTCTTCCTAATATACGGTGAAATTCCATTCCGCTAAATGTCGCTTGCATTCCTCCCAGACGATGTTTAAAGGCCGAGTGTCTGAAACATACATTAATTGTTGTAAACTCGTCTCCTCAGTCCCAATCGATATAATACTCGCCATTCCGTGGATGGTATACTTCACTTTGTAACTGACATTTGACACTCAAAAAAGCGTTGTCAGCACTGGGCTAGAACAAAAACCCGTAGGTGATTGGTCTGTCGACGAGCCGACGGATGCGTCATAGAGGGCAGGGAATCCTGTGGGTGTAGAGGAGATAGCACGAAAGCAGTGTTTGAGCACATCGCACGCATGAACTTAAGCACAGTTATTCGACATCTACAACGAAGGAAATCACCGTAAACCATCGTATGAATTCGATGTCTTTATTCATATATGAATTCATTAGCAAAAGACAGTGGGACTACTGTCAAGTATGGATTTGAGCTAGTGTGCCTGTTGAACTAGAAACTTCTTCCATAACAGAAATGACAGACAGACACACATATGTCCTAATAGCGCTGGAAAAAATTAAAACCCGAAAAATGTTGTTGCCCGTTCGTCAAACGCGCCAAATTCAGTTAATTTTGCTCCGTTCACAGAAATAAACATATGTTAACTCAAAAAGTACCGAGTTGCAAAAAGTCGTTTCAATGGATCACACCAGCTTTTTCTTCCGTTAAGGGCGGACCATTTTGAACTCGTGCCGTCCGGGGATCAACATTATTTTGAACCAATCAGATCACCGACCGTCCCCTAACACGCGCGTACAAACTTCCACAAAGTCCATTTTTTTGAATAACGCACCTTCAAGATTAGTTCGGCCCAGCAGTGATCCCGGGAATCAGGGATCGTTGGACTGAATTGGGAAGTTTTCCAAAGTTATTCTGGCCGCATTTGCGCTCGGTATCCAGCAGGCCTTCAGTAAACTGTAGAGCACCCGTTAACATCGTCCAAAGCCGCTTCTTAAGGTCTCGGATTTCGATGGTAGACCCATCAGCTAGATTTGTCGTAAAAAGGGATCTAAAAGCGTGTTGAGTTGGATTCTGGTATCATATTGAAAATGTGCAAAAAAGTTTTTCCGCGGAATGACTGGTGGAAGTGAGAGAACTGTGGTTTTTGAAAAAACGAATTTTCGTGTCATCGGCGTGTGCTGATGTTCGATAGGTACGGCAGGTCAGAAACAAGCAAGAAGCCAAGGGCTATTCGGCTCTGATTTTCATTTATCAAGGCTCTACTTGGGTCCGTATAGTGGACGAAAGAGAGGAGGTTGTGGACATGATCACCCGTTGTGCGGGGCTACAATGACTTGAGGTAAACGGCCACGGACCTAAAGGTATTACTAAACTTCGTCTAGAAATTGAGTTAAGTTTTATACACATATAATAAGTGATTGGTGGGAATAATATTTGCACTTACAGGAAGAAGATGCCTAATGCTTGATGGGAACCTAGAAATGTGGAACGTGGTCTATCGGTGGGACTGAATATAGTTTAGAGGAATCTACTCGCCACTCGTCCAATATGGCAAGGAGAGTGGGCGGGAAAAGGGTTCTGAAAGCTATACCCACGGACGGTAAGATGCAATCGCTACAGAAAATGCTCATGCCGGTGGCCAAGTCGTCCAAAATAGGTATTAATAGAGGCAGTAACCGATCCCTCCAACTTGAGTTCGGGTTTCGAAAGCGGAGATGAGATACCCACTGGGGCAACGTTACGTGGAATAAGGCTTGACCATCTGTTTCAGTGGAATATGTGTGGGAAAGTAAATTACATTTTAGCCCCCCGGTGGCCGTAATTCACCAGATTATAAATCACGCCTCAACGAGGGATTCTGGACACGAATTCAGTGTTCTAGAAAGGACAATCAAAAGGGGATGAGAAGTGTTGTTCTAAGGTTGATCCAACTAGTTTGATTATGGCTACCTCCTATTGAAGAGCGGATGTCTGTCCAATGCTCACTCCAGCTAAAGAAGTCAATTTTGAAGCGCCATATCAAGTAGGTGCTTAAAAACACGGGCTCTGGTAGGATGAATTGTACTCCGCAAGTTTATCTTGCGGACAAACGGTTTTCGGGAAACAGAAGTTTCTTCTCCCTCCGTCCATGTGTTGTTGGGGGAAAGCTTATTGGGTGGTCATCCAGGTACCCGCTACCACAGACGATGAAGCGTAAAGTTGGGAATGGACCTTGGAACTTTGTTGTGTACACAGCACGAGGATGTGTTAGGATGCGGGTGATTCGAGACTCAGACGGGACAGCCACTGTCGTCGTGAGATGTGTGGAATTATATGGAAGTTTGAGCGCCACCTCGTTAAACATACTCACGTGCTTTTGTCAATCCCAAGACTTAGCTGTCAGAAAGGTTGGGCAAGCGAGGAATACGTGGCAACAATAATAATGGTAAGTAAAACGGAATGCACAGCACAGCTGGTGCATAATTCTGACGGTTTAAGGGAGGAATAGAGATATATTAGGCGGGAGAAAGTTTGGAACTATGCAGACGCCGAGATCCATCAAATGTTTTGAAGTATCCACCCGATAGATCTCAAATGCGAAGGACACTACAAAGCTGGCATCAGAGTTTTTATAAAATCAATTTGCAAAATTTTGCTGGATATCTGAGAAAGTCGACGACCCTGGACGGCGGGAAGCCGCCATCCGTTGCCTAATGGAGGACTTTGTGATCACTGGGTGACAGCCACGGATTAGCGGCATGTTATAAAGAGCGTGGATTCGACGGGTGTAAAAAAAGTAGTAACAGATGCAACAAATAAAGCTCGGCCATCGATCGAAGCCTGAGATTAACGGCCTATATTTATCACTTTTGCCGTGAGAATCCAATTTAACTCCATCCTCTAAAACAGGACAAATGTTGAAAAAATTAGCCTGCTAGTAAGGTAGCCCATAATGCTGGGGTTTTTGTGGTGGCTTCTAGCAAGTTCGAGTGCTGTGGTATCAGCAATCCTGCAAAAATAAAATAAAATGCATTCCGTCCTTGCTTCATGCAGTGTGACTTTGATGAGGTTGGTAAGTAGCCCCTCTGAGCACGACGCAGTAGCTTGTACAAGATGTGGTAGTATTTCACAATGTATTCCACAGTCTTCAAAAGCGAAGTCTCATTCACCGCATCGACAGTAGCTGGACAGGTATCATGAAGAATATCAGGGTACCAACACCGATTTCCGTCACGCCTACTCAGTTGATATTTTCCGCCTTAGGAGATCGAAAACCATGAGATCGCCCTCCCAGGCTATGAATTCATCCAACTTGCCGGCTTGAATGTTCCCGCGAACGCTTTGGTAATGCCTTTACACAGAGCAGTATTTCGTCTCCTGAGCGCAAGCCAAAACCCTCTGGCACGATTTGAAGTAGTGGGGTACTGACCGGTCCATTTGTTACCATCTTTCTTCATCCACTCTCACGGGTTATGTGCCATTCTACAAACTCCTTCTCCGCCTTGCCACATCAATTTGGCTGCGTTTTGCCGTGCTCAGCTATTTAGCCCCTCCACCAACTATCAACTGGAAGCGCCCAACAGCACACGTCTTGGTTTTGATTCCGTTCTCTCATCGCTACGCATGCCAGTGGATGGTAGCTTTACTGGTTCAGGCCAACAATCGT